>CAJHQQ010000772.1:0-142982 GCA_905132885.1 Moricandia moricandioides
CTTGTACTCTCTATCTCTCTTTAGCTCTAGGTCTCTATGCTTCTGTTTCGGATGATTAAAGCACCTTGATCACATCTCTATTTATAACAATCACCACAGAGATTATGCTTATTTTCCTTTTCCCAGTTGATAATAATATATCGTATTTCCTTGCAGGAAAAGGAGAATCAGTCTCAAGCCTTGTTGAACTTCTAATTGGAACTTTCGTATTGGGCTAAAACTAGGAATTGGGCCTATCATTCTACAATCTCCACCATAGGCCCACATTACCATTCTCCTTCCTTTGTCGTCTTCCTCGTTGCTGTTGTCGAGACGTAAGAAATCAACGAACATTTTTCTTCCGTTCTTCTTTGTATCTCTACCAAAACAAAATTCATGTATCTCACAAGCAACTCCTAGTCTTCAGCTTCAGTTTCTCTGTTGAGTACTGCTTAGGTCTTTAGAAGCTCTGATTAGCTTCCTTCTTGACAAACCGACCAAACGCCGTTACTCCTCCGATGGTTCCTAAACAGTCACAACTTAGAGCTTCAAAATTTCCGACAAGCTTTCTCCATGAAATCCGGCGACGTCTAGAGATGATGAAGATTTATCAATAGTTTCTCCAACAAATCTCGTGAGACATTGATGATGTCACCATGGCGACTCCTCTCGTACCATCTCCGATGAGTCTATGTAGCCCGTACGCCGCTGCCGTTTCTTCATCCTCTCTCACTTCGATTCCTTACACTAGATTTCGATGAGGACGACCTTTGCATCTCCAATGGCGATGAAGATGACCTGCAACTATGATATGCTCCACACAGACGAGCTCCCTACCGATCAAAACCACTGATGACATCTAACAGCTTATTTGATTCCTCTGCCGGAGAGCGAGTCAACTTCTCAAATCTCAAGTTGCTAATTTACTAAATTAGGTCGTTCTAAATCGCAACACCAACTTCTTCATTGTGCTAAAACCCGTCATATCCAAAGAAGCTCGCGATTTCTTCTTGGTGACTATCGAATCTATTTTTACATGTTGGTGTTGATAAATTCAATCCATCTTACCAGCCGTACTACAGCTTTCTGGTGAGATTCTTTGAATTTCGAGCCTTCTTGATAGAGTTTTCATTATTCATGTTTAAACTTGCAAAGCTTGACAATGAGATCTTTAGGTGAATTTTCATATTTTTTTTCACCTTTCCTTCCTGCGTTTCTAGTGATCTTTTGGAGACTCCTTTGTTACTTTGACGAACCCATTTCCACTTCAAATTCCTGGTAAGGTCATTCCTTTCTCTTTAACCTGATTAGGATGATGCTGTTGGTGTTACACTTATTCGGTGATCTGCTTTGTTTTCCCGGTTGTGATACTCGTCTCCCTTCAGCTCTCCTTGGTGATTATCCTCCACCATAGCCAGCTGTTTAAGACGTTCTCTCCAGTGATCTATTTCTTCTTTCCCTGGCCTAGATACTCGTCTCCCTTCAGCTTCTCTTGCTGTTTAAGACGTTTTCTCAAGTCTTCCCTTAACTCTAAATTTCCTTTTTAAAGTTTGTTCTACATCCGATTGCTTTAATGCCCTTGAGTGAATCTTTCTTGTGTTTCAGATGCTCCACCTTGAGCTGAAACCCTTTGCCTCGCATCCATACTCACAGGTAACTCTATTTAAACTCCATCTTGAGTTTTTTTTTTTCATTATCAATATTAACCCCGAAACTGACTTGTTTCTCTACCTCTGTCTCTGCGAGCTTGAGACAGTGTTGATAATGGAGTTACCTCGAGCGACCTCCTTCTTAGACGATTATAGAATCACAGTGAACCTGAAGTTCTTGCCCAGGTACTGCCTTAATTTTTGAATCCTCTTGATTATTGGTATGGATCTTAAATAGTGTTGCAACTCCTTTAACTCTTTCTCCAAAGATTCTCTCTCCCAATATCTTGGAAACTTTTCTTACGGGTTGAATCTTTGGTTTTCCGTTCAAATTTTCCTTTTGTGCAACATTCTTTGAACACTTGCGTTCCTTGCTTTCCAAGTGACCATTATGCAAAGGTTTTGTCCCCGACTTTTCATTGCTCACCTTAGACTCAATTTCTTCTGTTTTTCTTTTTGAAGAAGAGTCTCCACCTTGAGCTGATGAATCATTAGTCTTGAAACCATAAGGAGTGGGGCCTTGAACCAGATTCTCGTGAAAAATTACTTTCTTTGACCCCTTCCTTGTAAATTTATTCTCATCTCTAGAAGCATTTACGTCACGCTTTGCAACTCTTCCTTTAAGACAATACACCCCATCTTTGTAATTTCCAGAAATTACTTTCTTGTTATCTTTGTAGAAGTGCACCATGAAATTGCTTCCTTTATACCTGCAACCTGATTTTTCTAACATCCCATAGGAAATTAAATTTCTACTCAATTCTGGTATGTATCTAACACCCGTGAGTATCACTTCAGAACCATCTTGGTTATTAATTTTGATTTTCCCAATTCCCTTGATCTCACATTCATTGTTATTTGCCATTAACACCTTACCACCATCAAACTCCTTGAAGTCAAACAAGACTTCCTTCTCTGATGTACTGTGATAAGAGCATCCAGAATCCATGATCCATTCTTGCTTAGTGTCTTGCACACTAGCTGTTAATACTAATGGTTGCTTTGGCTCCGTTGCAATATTAGCAGACTCTCTGTGTCTCCTTTCAGGACATTCTCTTTTCCAATGTCCTTCTTCTCCACAAATAAAACAACTTGTTTTGTTTTTATCAAACCTTTGCCTTGACTTGGATCTGCCCCTTCCATTAGATTTTCCTCTCCATGGGTTTGATTTTCCTTCATAATGATTTGCCCCTTGATTCCACATACAAGCCCTCTGCGTCAGACCTGGATTTATTCAGCAAACCCTTTTCTTTTAACTCCACTTCTTTGGAGTATGCCGAATTAATCACGTCATTCATGGTAAGAGTTTCTTTTACAGTCCCGTACTTGAGCGTGTCAACTAGTGAATCAAATTGTTGGGGCAAGCTAGATAAAACTTGAATTGCTTGGTCTTCATCGCTGATGTTTATGTTCAGACTTGCAAGATCTGAAACTAGCTTGAGAAAAGTATCTAAGTTTTCCTCGATGCTCTTGTGATCTTCCATCTTGAAGCTTGCAAACCTCTGTTTCATATAGATCCTATTTGGAAGTGTTTTCGTTTGGTAATCTCTTTCCAAGGCCTTCCAAACTCCTAACGCAGTTGTTTCTTTCATCACCTTACGCAGAACCGAATTTCCTAGGCTCATGCATATTAGATTCTTTGCCTTCTTGTCCTTCAGCGGATCTGCTTTAATTTCTGGTAGTTTTTCGTCTTTCTCACCTTCTTCAGAAGACATGACTGAAACTTCCTGAATAGTAGAATCTAACCCTAGAAGTTCCAACTGCATTAGCATCTTATACTTCCATAAGCTAAAGTTGCCTTTTCCATCAAACCTCTCAACCTCAAATTTTCCCGATATCGATTTCATATCTCCTCCTAGCACTTGCAATCAAAACCTGGATAGCTCTGATACCACTTGTTAAGATTTAACTCTTTGCTTGCTTAAACTTAGATTGAAATCTGTTAACAAAACTTGTCTTTATTCACTCAAAATAAAAGTGTTTCTCAAGAACAAAGATAGAGATTAAAAGCTAATGATAAAACAAACGATCACACTCTTGGTTTGCTTAATCCCTTGTACTCTCTATCTCTCTTTAGCTCTAGGTCTCTATGCTTCTGTTTCGGATGATTAAAGCACCTTGATCACCTCTCTATTTATAACAATCACCACAGACATTATGATTATTTTCTTTTTCCCAGTTGATAATAATATATCGTATATCCTTGCAGGAAAAGGAGAATCAGTCTCAAGCCTTGTTGAACTTCTCGTTGGAACTTTCGTATTGGGCTAGAACTGGGAATTGAGCCTATCATTCTACACTACCCACGATATTTAATTTAACATTCTTTTTTGGTGTAAAGATATTTAATGTAACATGTCCGTTAATATATAGAGCATTCCACTACAAACCCTTTATACATAGACTCTCGATTCTATTGATTATTCTCAAGTTCCGAACGTTTACCAACTTGGTCGTTATTACTATTATGTTATTCTTCGGAGTCTACGACTGTGTCTTTATAGGTTTTTGTGTTTGTTTTTTTGGATCAGCTGTTATATTTAGGTTTATCATAAACTTTTAATTTATAATTAATTAATGATAATTTGATTAGTACTCTCTTTTATGTTCATGCGTGAGCAACTGTGGGAACAATATTTACGGAGTGGGGTCAACTCTGATAACATGTTAAATTTTATTTTATCATAGGTTTCTAATTTAAAACCAATTGAAAATAAGTGGACTGGTCATAACTTTTTATATATTAATTAATTATTTTTTCAACTATCGATGTATGAATTAGTTTTTATTCATTAATATCAACGTATAAGTTTTTGTGTTATATACAGACTGTGACCGAATAATATATTTCTTTTTATTTAAATAAATAAATTATTGAAAGTTATTAACAAGAGTCCACAATTCTCATAGAAAGAAACATTGAAAATAGTATTTACTCAAAAACGAAGCATTTGTTTTGATGACCTATAATTTATAAATACATACCATTAGTTTATTTTCTTACTATTCTGTGAAAAAGATAAACACATAAGGAAAAGAATGCTTTGCTTGTTGGAGAATTAACTTTCTCTCGGAATAAATAGGATTGAGAACTGACAGTAGACAGAACCGACGTGTTGCGTGCATGTCAAGAGAACAAAAAATATCATTTATTCCAGATAATTTATAAGTCTTGCATTAAATGATATAAAACGTGCTTTTTAATCTATCTAAACTGAAAGTTGAGAGATCCGCTTTTGACCGACTGGTCCTTACATACGATGAAGTCCTTGCATATTATATCACAATTCACAACGATCGTTATCATATATTCATATATTTACCTTGTCAAAACCAATATTATCCTATGATAACTAAAACTATAAAGGCAGGTTTCCAATTCCAATCATAGCGGTTTATGAGATTTGACAATTACGCCAATAAGAGTTATGTGGATTATTAGAAACTGTGTAACCATATATGTACAGTAACATATTAATGTAAAACTTAGAAACATCGATTTTGAGGTAAGGTGTGAGAACTGAGAAGAACCAAAAAAACTGGGCGTTCGGGTACCCGTTCAGGTTCGGATCGGGTATTTCGGGTTTTCGGATTTACACTCATAGGTCCCATTCTAATATTTTATTAGTACGGGTCGGGTTCGGATAATAACACTTCGGGTTCGGTTCAAAATTGTATTACATCGTAAAACGTATAAAATAATCATATATCGTTTGGATTCAGGTTATATCGGTTCGGTTCGGATATATCCGAAGTAAAAAACAAAATTTTAAACAAAACGTAAAGATAAATACTTAAATTGAATAGAAATTAATCCTACACATAAAAGAATTGATAAAAATAAAATAAAATGTTAAATCAATCATGAAAACAAATATCATTTGTAAACAATATGCATTACTTTATAGTATATAGTAGACTTGTTATTTTAACGAGCAAATTATAAAGTAATTATTTATAACTAGTTAGATATTTAAGGTCTTTATTTATATTTTAATATTTATTGTATACATCATATCAAAATAAAGATTAAACTGAATATTTAACATAATTATATATATTTAGAATATTTATATTGACTATTAATTTTGGATATTTCGGGTTATCCGTTCGGGTTCGGTTAATAACACTTCGGGTTTGGATATTTTTTATACCATCCTACAGGACCCCGTTCGGGTATTTTTACATTTCGGGTCGGATAACGGGTCGGGTTTTTCGGTTCGGTTCGGATTTCAGATTCTGGATTTTATGCCAAGGCCTAGGTAAGAAAGAGCGGGAACTAAAGGACATGTGTTGGGCCGTTTAGGTAGAGACCCACTTTCTCAATACCTGCACATGTAGGCATGCCAAATTTTATTGGGCTATTGTGATGAAGGCCCACTTTCTAAACACCTACACGTGCCTACGTTTATTTGTCACGTTAGTCCATTTTAGATCGAATGAAAACTAGGAGGAACACAAAAGTCGACCGGATTGTGACCTTCAGATATCCCCTCTTTGAAGGGTGCTCTGTTTTTGGACCGGAACTTGGTTTATGGAATAAGTCCTAGCTGAACCGGAATTCGGTTAAGAAGTTGGTTTGTAAAAAAAAATGAGTTCTGTGTTGTTTAATTTATGAGCTTGAGCCAATAAAATAATCTAAATAACCAACGATCAAAGTGTGTTTATTCTTATATGCTTCTCGCATTGGTTAACAACCAGAGGCAAAATCAAACAAGAAGATCTTACGATATACTCCATCAGTTACGAAAATCTTATTGACTAAAATAATATGGGAAATAGTTAACTACTAAAAATAAGACATTAATACTAAAATTTTATATAATATTTTAATATACATCTTTTTGAAGAGAGGAATTATATATGAAACCAAAATAGACTTGTTTGGTAAAAATGAAACTAAACCCAAAACTTCCTCTCTCCATTACGTTCAACTCCACCAGCTCTGCGGATAAAGTTTGATATCCCTCTTTTAATTGATGCAAAATAACCCATGAAAAAAAAACCCAAGATTCTAGGTTAAAAAAAGACAAGATTTTCAGCACCAACAGAGAGAGAGAGAGAGAGAGAGCGAGAGAGAGAGCGAGAGAGAGAGAGAGAGAGAGAGAGAGAGAGAGAGAGAGAGAGAGAGAGAGAGAGAGAGAGAGAGCGAGAGAGAGAGAGAGAGAGAGAGAGAGAGAGAGAGAGAGAGAGAGAGAGAGAGAGAGAGAGAGAGAGAGAGAGAGAGAGAGAGAGAGAGAGAGAGAGAGAGAGAGAGAGAGAGAGAGAGAGAGAGAGAGAGAGAGAAGTTATGTGGAGAGGGATCACGCCATGCAGCCACCAGCAAACAGAGAATTTCAACATCAGTGGAGCTTAATTTTAAGGAGAGGAAAATATATATATATACACATGTAGAGGTTAATTTTAAGGAGAACGCAAAGGACTCTCTCTCTCTCTCTCTCTCTCTCTCTCTATTCATTGCCATGGTCATGGATGTACCAGCAGCAAAGCATGGTGGCGCAACGGCCTAGAATATAGAAACGAGCTCGTTGTTCCTTCACCAAGGAAACACATTTGCTTGTAAAAGCATGACCTTTGTTTAACTTTCTCTTTAATTCCGCCATGAGTTAATAAATAGGGTTTTATATTATTGTGATCAAAGATTGACACTCTTTTTTTTTTTTTTTACTTTAGGGTTGAGACTTTGGTTGCCCAAAAAAAAAAACCTTTTGTGGGTGATGGAATACAGAGAGAGAGCAAGTGAAAGAATTGTGATGAAAGTAGAGAAGGTTTTGAGGAGCTTATATAGAGAAATAAATAAATAAAAAGGTGTTCTAGGAAAAAAGGAAGTGAATTAAGAGGTGATGAAAATATGGGGCTTGATTTTTTTTTTTTTTTTTTTTGGGAGGGTTATTTTTTTTTTTTTTTTTTTGGAGGGTGTTCATGAAATTATAACTTTGAACATAAAAAAAATTCTGTCATTTCTAATCTATTTTATTATGGGTTAGAAAATAATAAACCAATAAAATACTATATTTTTACTTTGTATTTATAACATAGAAATTCCATTAAAAAGTTGTTTAGTTATATTTAAGAAACGCGGTAAGCACAGTTGTTGAGTAAATATTACTCCCTTTGTTTTAAATTGATGCATATTTTAGAATTTTCACACTAATTAAGAAAATATATAATATTTAAGTTTTTAATGCATAGTTTTCTTTAGTTAACCATTCCCTATAATTTTTCACCAATAATATATTAATAAATATTTTGAAATTTGTAATTTACCATTAATTAACGCATTGGAAATGTATATTTTTGAAACAAATTTATTTTTCTAAAAAATGGATCTTTTTGTAATGGAGGGAGTATTTGTTTATACCACTAATGAAATTATTTAATTTTTTTGGTAAAAGTTTAATTATTTAATTTAACTTGACATAATTGTTTAATAGGCTTCAACACAATCTTAAAAGAAAGAGTAGAAAGGGAGAAAGGTGAGCATGAAAAGAGGAGAGATGTTGAAAGAAGACAAAACATTGAGATTGAGTTTCGGGGAACATGCAACCGGCAATCTTAGATTTGCCTTCATCACTTGAGCAGGTTTGTTTGGTTCGTTTCTCTTTTTATAATCTCAACTTATCTCCAAGAGCATATCAAATCATCGAATCAAAATGGATCAACAATTATATTGCTAAACAAATTATATACTAAAAAAAAATACTTTGTTTGCGATCTCAATAACTGCATTAAACTGCCATGGATTTTGTGCCAACCTACTTTGCTTTTGTTAATTGGGGTATATGGAGAAACCAACAATTTTTCCAGGAAAACGATACGGACGATATAAAACTTAAATATAGCTCTATGTTCGTCTAACAACTAGTAATAATTTTGTTTGTAGCTGAATACATGACGAGTTTACGATTTTATTCTAACCTAATTTCAATGATGGAAAATCCGGAGGAGTAATCTATGCCCATTTTTTTTTTAATTCAGTGTATTTTATATGAATACTTCTTCTTTTCATTAATTTTGTGAAATTTGGTGTTAACATGTTGCGAAAAAGTAAGTAAAAAGAAAAGAACTTAAACATTATTGCAGTTAAGATAAGAAGTAGCAAAATTATATATATATATATATATCCTATAAATTAGGGAAAATTTCACTTTGCCTTATATTTGGTACCATTATTCATATTTACTTTTTCAAAATAGATATTGTTAAAAATACATATGTATGAAATTCTATTGAAGATGTAAAAGAAATTTATACGCTTAATTTATAAATATAAATAATTATTTAAATAAATAATAAGAAATTAAGTTATCGAATTATACATTTTCAATTTCAAAATTTTGTATAGTTTTTTTCTATTTTTTCACATTTTCTTTTTAAAATTCAAAAATAATTTTTGAAACTATTTTAAAAAATATTTTAATTTCAATTATTTATTTATATTTTTATTAAATTCTAAACCCTATCTTTCGAAACTCTACCCCTCAAATCTAAGCACTAACTTTAGATTAGTTAACCTAAGATTATAATTATCTATTTACCTCTTTAAAACTAAAAGTAAATGTAATTAACGTAAAGATAAAAAAATATAATAAGAAATTGCTTGTTTTGACAATTTCTCTATAAATTAAAATTCTATAAATAAATAACACAATAAATTAATATTTTTTCTGGTCCAAATTGGGCAATTAAAAAATATAACACAAATTGATAAAATAATAAAATAATAAATTTTTAGAAATCCTATGTAAATATATGTTTCCATTAAAATTATAAATTAATAATTAATATGTGAACATATTTTATATAAATTATGTACTTATCATTAAAAAAAATATTTTATATTTAAAAAAAATCTTTATATTTTCTAGCACTTAATATATTTGGATGAGATTTAGTAAAACTATATCTAAACACACACATTTAAATTCTATGAAACATATCTTATATACACCAAATGATATAATAAACCAATATAAATGTCAATTTTTTTTTTGAAAAAATAATTAATATACTTACATTAAAATCAAATATTTTTCTTACTTTTTTAAAATATATCTAAAAATATAAAAATTAAAATAAATAAACTTTTTATAAAATAATAACTCTAGAAATTAATAATATCTCGTTATACCAACATTATTAATTTATAGAATTTTTACTGTATATATATATATTTTAATAATTATAGGATATCAAACGGATCGAGATTCAACCGATTAATCTCATGAAAACTTGTCTGCCGATACCAAAAAAAACTGATTGCTCATAATGATAATTAGATATCATGAAAATCTGTCCACATAAGCTGATAAATATGAATTTGGTAGAATTTAAATCTGGAATGCTTATCACTTTTCTAAACTCGTTGTACCACTCGACCACGCTGGTCTACAAAGCAAATTCTATTTATAAATGAGTTTTATTTACGTTGTCAACTTGGTAAGTGATTATTAATTTCTTATACCGGTAACAAAACAAACAGGAAATATAATATTTTCTACACTGTGGTCGGTCCATCCATATCTCAGCTCGGGTTTTAAAAACATTATCTTTAACCATATTGTCATAACTAAAAGATGCAAATCTGTGAGCGAGATTGTGACTGTTCCCGTTTCTCTATATTTTGCTTACAGCTAGTATAACAAAATCATCCATCTTGATCTCTCCCTCATTTTTCTAGTCAGTTCCTCGTCACTTCGTGTATCAATTTCCGGATCACATCAGATTTGTATCACATTCAAATCCTCATCATCAATCATACATTTTAAGATATGACTATTTTAATATATATGTTATTGTGTGGGTCTATAAAGATTCTAAGCCCAACCAGAATCAGTATATGTTTATTATGTTGTTTCGTATAACCAAACCAATACTTTCACATTCCAATAAACTGAAGGATACGATGTGGGTTACTAGCTAGCATCCTCCTAGTGAATTGCATTGAGATCTATTCGTCCTACATTCTCAACTACAATCTCGTTTCTGATACGTTTTGTATGTAACCATTTATTTTGTTTAAGCACGTCCCTTCCATTCAATTGATTTTTTAAATGTTTTCAGACAAAGGGGCACTGCAAATTGATTAAACGAAGTTACATGTTTCCTCTCACTAAACCTTACTTAGTATCTAATTATTGTTTTTACGGATTGTAAACTCTTGTTTTAAATTGTAAGAGCATGATTATTCGGGGTTATTAAGAGGAGTTTTTGCATGCAAGAACCGATTCTTAAAACTACTAAATAAAAACCGTTTTGAGAGGGTTTCTTACACTGTTTGCGGGTCCCACTGACACGTAGCGGTACACGTTTGGTTCGTTTTAACTTTTTCTTTTTAATCAGCAAAAAAAAAAAAAAAAAATTAAAAACCCCATTTGGGGTGGAATTCTTAGGGATAATGATGCCTTAAGAGAGTGTATTAGTACTTTGTTTCTTTGAAGTCAGTTTGCCATGAATATTACTAAAATCTAAAAACAATTATGTAAGAGAGTGTACTAGTCTCTATATAATTTATACATACTTAGATTTTACTAATCATGAGTTGTAAACTTGTAAAAATGATTAACCTGTTGCTCTGAATTTTACTTCCACCATCGTAACTTTTACCACCACCATACATACTTAGATTTTTTTTTTTTTTTTTTTTTTTTAAGTCAAAAAAAAAAAAAAACTTTTACCGCGCAGTACGTAAGACAATGCCCTCCACTAAAACGACTTCCTCCGTCGTGGTGATAAGGCGGTCACGTGGCCAGCATGTGCTCTCGCTGATCTCTTAATCACAAGACCTCTAACTTACTCCGGTGGCTTGTAATGCCTAGCCTCTTCTAAGGGTCCTTAACCAACAGCTTCTCTATCAAGTCCCTAGCTTCCTCCGAACCAATGTCCTAGGTAACTGTCTTGTTTTCTCACCCTAATTTTTCAGTTCACCTATATTTGGTACTCTTTCCGTTTTTTTATAATTGACGTTTTAGAAGATATTTTTTGTTTCAAATTATTTGATATTTTCAATTTTTTATGTAAAATTTATTAGTAGTTAATGTTAGATAACCAATGATATTATAGGTTCTATTTTATTATTGGTTGAATTGTGGTTAGGTAAACAATTAATGATGTTTTTGTTTAGAAAATGATAAAAAATTAAATGTTTTTTAATCTATGTGCATAATCATAAAATGTCAAATATAAAAAAAAACTCGGAGGGAGTATTATTATTACGTAACAGAAATGACTAAGTTTGATAGTTGATTAAGCTTAAATAACTAATGAAAAATGATATAGACATAGGCTTTTTATTAAATTGAGTTGTCTTCGTTCCTCTATGGTTTTCAACATCTAACTTTTATAATATACTTTGTTGAAAATTTCTTCGGGACCACCCTAATTTGTTTTTCATAAATACAGTTTTCAAGAATCAAAATGACCATAATATTTAATAAAATAGTTAATTTGACACTTATACTTCATAGGGGTAACTAATTTAGATTTACACGAAAATAGAGTTGATGGTGGAGGATTTCAGTTTTTTTTTAAATAGGAATAAATAATAAAAATTTTAAAAAGATTTTAAAGAAATTTCGAATTTCAAAATAAATTATTATAAAAAATTGATTTTTTTTACTTTTTAAATAAAAAATTCGAATTAAAAAACATACTATTCTTAATCTATAAAAAATATTTTTTATTTAGTATTTTTGTTTAATTAATTATTTATATATATTTAAAATAAATATATAAGGGTCTTTGGCTATTTAATGATTGTTTTTTCTTCTTATGAACTCTTTTGATGAAGAAAATCTATTTCAACTTTATTTGAGAATTGCCATTTTTCGTTCATTTCTTCAAACATGTGTTTTTTTTCAAACATCAAACTTTGTTAATTTTCTTTTCCTAACTAAAATTCATTCACATGTATTGTTCGGCGTATTTTCCAAAAGTAATCGCAGATTTGGATCTTCTGATAATAACAGACTTCTATCTATAACTATTAATCTCATCTTTTATCTAGTTATATTTAAAAATATATGCTAAACTCGAGATTATAAGACTAAATGATTCGATATATTGCTTGGCGCGACCAAACGAATTTTGACTAGCCTATAAGACAGATCCAATAGAATCTGAATATTGTTGAAATGTGAATAGTCATGAATCGTAGCACTAGTTACCGCATCAAAATGTATGGCATAGACCACTGAATAAAATCCACGCATCGGATCTTCCAAGCATCATACTAATTAAGTTTCTTTCTTTTCTTTTGTTTTTATACTAAATTAAGTTTCTTTCGGTTTTGTCTTATAACCAATAAAGTTATTTAACTTTCTATGACCTAGCTAGAAGTCGTTAACTGTAACTAAACGAAATATTTGAAGCGTGGCAAACAAATTGAGATGGCTAATTATGTAACAAACATAAAATCTAAGTACATAATGTCAAGGGTTTGAATATCATATGACGTGACAGTTTCATATGATCCACCAAGACTAGCCATGACCAAATCTAGAAGATAGATATGACTAAATGAGTATACGTATATCTAGAACCTAGCATGGCGAAATAGAGATCGAAACAGAGCCAAGGTAAACTTGCCAGACACTAATCAACGGACTAAGTATGTGACCAAATCAATAGTCATGAACCGGCAAGTCATCTTTGGCTCAGTTCCATTCTCTATTCCTTCATGCAAGACCTTAGGATACAACCAAGGACTCCTCTCTCAATCTGGAGCTGCTTATTTCAAATATGTTCTTTCTTTGACTCATGTGTTGTGGTAAAGCCTAGTTGAGACGTATTGGTATTTATAGGCATACAAATGCGACAGATTTTGTATATTATTTTATCCTTGATTCTATTTCCCATATGCATGGTTGGGAGTTTTGACTAAAACCCTAATTCATCAAGAATAAAATTTAAAAGTTGGGATTAAAGAATATAATCGAGAAGATGGGCTGACCAATATTTTTAAAATTTCCACTTTTCGATTTATTTCGAATAGTTTATATTCGTTCCACTACTTAATTAAGTAATATCTAAAATGAAATGGATGGTCGCAGAAACCAAAAGAAGAATTTCATTTTTGTGGATAACTGGAATATCTATAATTGCATGCGTGTATGAGTATAATAAATACTTTAAAGCATTTTTTTTGCTAACTTTTAAAAGCATTCTTCAACAAGAAGATTTACATGTTCTAGAGTAAATTAACGTCAGCAAAAGAATTTAGAGAGCTTACATCACCAAGAACTCTAATCCATTAGAGTTCAGTTCATAGCAAGATACCAAACTAAACCGTTTAGTTAATTTATATATCTCTCAATGAGACGGTGGTGGCAAGCTTGAAGAGGTAAAGGGTCCCCATCCGACGCCGTATTAGAGCAGCTACCTTTCATCACTATAGAATGAAGGTGGTCCAAGAGTGCTTATTGCAGGTCTCTTAGCATGAAGTTCTTAGATTTTCTAAGAGACGTTTCTTAACTTTAACTAAGAAAACTTAAGAACTCTATCTTAAATAAGAGACCTAAGAGACGTCTCTTAACGGGAAAATTAAAAAAAAATTAAAAAATAAATAAAAAACGTGAAATTATAAGTTAAGAACTCCGCCTAAGAGACCGTGGATAAACATGGCCTTATGTGGTTTTGTTAGAGTTCTTGTGATATGAAATAAAAACTATTGAAATTGCTCTCAGAATAATAACTAGAAGAAAGACTCAGTTTAGTATTCTGATAGCTTGTATATTAATTTGATAATCAAACTTGTCACCGTGACCTATGTATAAATAGCCCAAACTGTGGGAATACGGCGTTAATCGACTAATCTCACCAGACCCGTATCAGCCATGTATTCTTAAAATTTAAGACAGTTCGGATAACCAGCGGAGATCGAACCAGAGTTTCGGCGTATTGAGTTTTATTTTCCTCAAGTGCCACTGAACTACCACCCTGGTTTCAAACCTTAACATTATTGGTACAAGAAAATGAACTATTCTAAAACATAACTTTTCCTTTTTAGAAGTCATGTTTTTGGCCACCATTTGCATTCTTCAGTGTTTGCCTCTGATAGAAATCAGAGCTATTAGTGACATTTCCAACAGGTTTCTATGATAACATTTAAGAAAAATAATGCTTTATATAGTACGAAATCTAACAACTATGTTAACCTGAAATTTTCCATCATCCATTAGAATACGTGGTTGACTTTTTTTTTGTTTTCTTCTCATTAGTAACACTTCCATATATAGATTTTCGTAGTCTTATCTAACTGGATAGTTTAAAATTTGGTTCAAAAATATAACTAAACTATTTTACGTACTAATCTATTCTATTAAAATAGAATCATGACCTATTGATAAATGTTGTGTCCAATAATCTTATCTCATATAATCTATTTAAAAAACAAACCAAATATTTTATAACTGAATTAAAATAAACCAACTATATAATCGTAATTACCTTTTTATTAATTAACACATAATTTCTAACTTTTATCCCAAAATTTTTGGTACCCACAAATATATTACAACAGTTTTTTTATAAATATTTATCGACAGTTATATATATATATATATATATATATATATATATATATATATATATAATCATGACCTATTGATAAATGTTGTGTCCAACAATTTTATCTCATATAATCTATTTAAAAAACAAACCAAATATTTTATAACTGAATTAAAATAAACCAACTATATAATCGTAATTACCTTTTTATTAATTAACACATAATTTCTAACTTTTATCCCAAAATTTTTGGTACCCACAAATATATTACAACAGTTTTTTTTATAAATATTTACCGACAGTTATATATATATATTAACAAATATTTTTATATCACGTGAATTATATATTAGTGACAGTTATATATATCTATATATATAAATATATATAATAACAAATATTTTTCTTTTTGGGTTTATATCAAATGGAAATTATTAATATATATGATCTTTGATAAAAATTAACTTTGATATATATATTTTAAAAAATCATTTCCACACTACAACAACATAATTTACATCAAAACCCAAAAAGTTATAATTTCTTCGTCCGTATATTCAGTTATTCGAATTCTGAATGTCTTACACAAATTTTAAGCTTCTCAATATAATCTATTGATAAATGTTGTGTCCAACTATTTTTATCCCATATAATCTATTTAAAAAGCAAACCAAATATTCTGTAACTGAATTGAATAAACCAATTATATAACTGTAATTACTTTTTTATTAATTAACACATAATTTCTAACTTCCATCCCAAAATTTTTGGTACCCACAAATTTATTACAACAGTTATTTTTTTAAATATGTACCTAAAATATATATATATATTAACAAATATTTTTATATCACATGAATTTTATATTACTGACAGTTATATATATATATATATATATATAATAACAAATATTTTTCTTTTTGGGTTTATATCAAATGGAAATTATTAATCTCTATGATCTTAGATAAAAATTAACTTTGATATATATATTTTAAAAAATCATTTTCACACTACAACAATATAATTTACATCACAACCCAAAAAGTTATAATTTATTCGTCGGTATATTCATTTATTCGAATTCTGAATGTCTTACACAAATTTTAAGCTTCTCAATTTACAAAGCAAATGATGTTAAAATAGGTTTTAACGGGTTTTAAGTGAACTTTTAATATAAATAAATATTCTTTTAAACTTATTTATTTTAACAGATTTTAAATGAGTTTTAAGTGAACTTTTAATAGAAATAAAACTAATTTTATCTTATATTACTATTCAAATCCATTGTATATTATATGTATGATTCAAATTTGTTTACATTATAATATAAAAATATCTATTCTATTAAACTGAGTTCTAATTACAACATATATATTTATTAAATTATATAGATAACAAAACATTTTCTAAATTTTTATATGTTTTTATAAAAAAAATATGTAAGTTTTTTTGTCAATAATTACAACTGTTATAATTAAGTAACTACTAATTAAATATAATATGTTGCAAATTTTAAAAATAAAATTTAAAAATAATTTATAAAATACATAAGACACAAGTGTATAGTTATGCAACTTAACATATTTAATATAGTTACCAAAAATTATATTAAATTAAATTATATTAAATACAAATAAGATCATAAAAATTACAAACAAAAAAATAAATTTCTCCAAAAACTAAAAATAAAAAATATACCCGCCCTTTAAAAGGGCGGGTCAGAATCTAGTAAATACTTATTTCACATAGTATAAATTAACAAAACAGTAAATATATATTGAATAATTGAGAAAACATTAACTATTGCATATATAATTAAATTGACACAAACATATAAATTAAAGTAATCACTCTCTTTTTTATTTATAATCATTTTATGGTAAGTAAATCTAAATAATAGTTTTTATTTATTTAATATGAAATAAAATTAAATCTGTATATAGTATATCTTAATATGGCTATCTATAAAATGAGACTCCCTAAATTTGTGATCATTTCTATTTTTATAACAAACTTTGAAGGGAAATTTGCTAAAATAGAATATTTCTTTTAGCATTTTTGTCCCTTAGTATAAAACCAGCCTTTGTCCATATAGTATAATCTTTTCATAATCCCAAAATTAGTCTTTGGCTAATCAAATGAAATAAAATTTCTAATTATTTTAATTATTAAAAATTTAAGTAAAAAGAAGTAAACACATAAAACAAAATTCCCCAAATATTTGAAAATTAAATTGTTTAAATAAATAATAAATTAATTTAAAAGATTAATTTTGATCTTTAAATAAAAATTAAATTACCTTAAATAGTTAAATTACTTTACTGACAAATAAATTACTTTAAATAGTTAATTGAATTTTGTTTTTGATTTTTTTGACAAGAAAATCGTTGAAACACGCTTTAGGAAAGTACAATAATTTTCAAATATTTTTAGAATATTTTGTAATAATTTTTTCAGAAATATGGTTAATCTTATATGTAAAAAGTAAAACGTCTCAATTCATGTTAAATGCAAATTTTAAAATTAAAATATTTATGTATTTATATGGTATATAGTCTAATATATCTATTATTCCAAATAATTCTTAAAATATATTGTTTACACATATCATTTTATGATCATTTGTATCTTGTTATAATAAATGGTGAGTTTTCAACAGTTTTATTAATTTATATTCGGTTTTTAAATTCAAAATATAACATATTTAAATTTATATTATGTGTCTATTTTTATTTTTTATTTTATTTTAAAATATAAAATTAAAAAATGCTGAAGAATACATAAGAAATCAAAAAGATGCGGATATATATGATTTTTTATCACCAAGTCAAGATGAATATTATATGATATCGTCATATAAAATTCTTTGGCTCTTAGTTGGGACATTCAAGAAAAAAATGATTTATCAGCTCGATAACACCAAGGATTTTTGACTATTACATGGAAAGAGGTTCATCTTAAAAACATTTTTCTTTTCCAATATTTAGCTTTCCTAATTCTTTTTATCGAACATAATGATTTTGATATCAAATTTTGATATTAAAAACAATTAATTTATATATATATTAATTATATTAGGTAATTATGTAATTTTTGTTAAGAAAATAATGAAAATATTAATTATACGTTATTAATGAATTTTATGATTAGTTTAAAACAAAATGCAATTATATTTAGTTTATGTTTTTATTATTGAGATATATATATATATATATATATTATATTTATTTATGGTGATGTGAGTTATTAGCTATTATATTTATATATATTGTCCTTTGTGTCGGATGGAAGCACTTCACACACTCTATAAATTCACTTCACTGCTCACTCAAATCATTCACGAAATATCTTCCCGTCAATCTCCTCATTAAATCTATTTTAAATCAGTTAAAACCTCCAGGTTCATCATGGAGGTGTCTCCGGCTAAGTTAAGAGAACCTTTCAAGAACATGTTAACCACCAACCAACAATTCATTTATTTAAAAAAAAAAAAAAAACAATTCATTTATTTTGTTGTAGGACACCTGAATGTTTCAAGAATATATAACAGAGCAGAGTTTAAAACAAAACTAAAGCCAAGAACGCTCTTATATTAAATCCCCTCTGGACTGTAATATATGTGTGAACTGTGACTGTGAAGATTCAATGAAAGACTCAATCCCCTCTGGACTGTAATATTGATCTTTTGCACCTGGCTTCAAAGGAGCTTTTACAAGTTTGGGAGAAACAAGTTTACTCTTGTGGAGGGACCGTTCTGCGCGTGGTTTCATGTTAGTAATTTACAAGGCTTTGAAGAGGCCCTGACAAGAGATAGTAGAACTACAAGCTACATATCCAAACACTATATAATCAACCAAAAACCTAATCTTCTTGCTTTATTGATACAAAATGATGATAGCTCTTTGGAGTTTTATTGTGCAGAAATGTAAAGAGAGGTTTGTCTTCATGAACACAAACGTTTGATTAATTTTCATTAAAGTGTTTTGGATGAAGCTGCTACAAATGGCAGCCAAAGTTCAAACTTAAGAACAGTTCACGACATATTTATATCACTTTAGAAACCCTAGCACATGAACTTTTGACACTTTTTAATGGACTTTGAGTCTAGGTTTGAGTCTAGGTTTGTGTGGGCTTGAATAGTGGTAACCTTTCCTCTCTATCCTTTGCAATCACCTTTTAATTTTTAAATATAAATTTCACATAGATTAACAAACAAAAACAAGGAAATATTTTTATTGGGGATTTAAGCCTATTGTTTTTTTTGTCAATTGATATTTTATTAATCAAATATTTTACAAACAAGGCTCAAATAGAATACAACATAAAGGTCCATGAAAGCTAGGAGTGTCAAAATGAGCTAACTCGCTCAGTTCAGCTCAGCTCACAGTGAGCTCGGATCTTTCATGAGTTAGCTCAGCTCAGCTCATTTATAATATGAGCTTTAATATGTAAACTTGAATTCAGATCATCTAGATCATGAGTTAAATGAGCTAACTCATGATCTAATATTAAAAAAATATTTAAATAACTTATATAATATTATTTGAAATTAAAATATTAAAAATCCAAAATATTAATATTAAATATTAAATAAAATCAATACTTAAAAATTAATTAAGCTAAATTAATGATCCAAAATTCATATTTCTCATGAGAGTTTTGAGACAATTTATCTTCAAAGTCTTCATCTGTCTAAATCATAAAAATAAAATTAAAAAACATTTATAAATTTAGGATCAACAAAGTTTAAGAGAAATATGTATGGGTAACGTGGGTTTATATAGAAAAGTTAGATAATTTCTATTTTGTTTTTTTAAATAATTTCTATTTTCTTTCTTCTAAAAAGTTATAGATAATTCAAAAAAAAATCTAGATTATTTATGTATGTTTTACATTTTAAATTAAAAAGATAAATATGATTAATATAGAAATTATCTTTTAAGAATATTTGGTTATACATTTTAATTATAAAAGATAAATAGGATTAATATAAAAATTATCTTTTTCACATAAGAAAAATAGAAGTTATCCAAAAAAATTATATATATATATATATAATTGTAAGTATAAAAATGATTAAGCTCATGAGCTGGTTCGTGTTTATTAAAGCTCATGAGCTGGTTCGTGTTTATTAAAGCTCATTCATATAACTCGTGATCTAATTTTAGCTCGATCAATAAATTCATTTATTAAATAAGCCTAAAAAATAGAGATCGTACTCGTGAAAAATTGAGCTGAACTGAGCCAGCTCATGAGTTTTAGCTCATTTTGACACCCCTAATGAAAGCAGACCCAGATCGGAAGAAAGGGTGAGTCACTCATAACCTACCTGTCAATACTGGAGCAGTAGAGAACACATGTTGTTTTTACAGAGAGCTCACCGCCAGTCTCTACTAACGGAGAGGTTTCTCAACTGAAATCCGGCTAACCACCGGGAGTTATTAGACAAAAGATGATGATGTACTTTAGTATTAAACTTACATCTGGAAATGAATATTACTCAATCCGTTTCAAATTAGATGATGTTTTAAGAGTTTTATATTGTTTCAAAATATACGATGGTTTGAGATTTTAAAGTAACTTTTAAAGTTTTAAGGTTAGATTTAACTTATTGAAAATTGTTCAACCAATAAAATTTTACAGTTCTTTTTATAATTAGTTGAATAATTTTAAAATTATATTTTTAAAAGTAGTTTCTAAATAAATGTGAATCTTCACGCATTAAGCCAAAACATCATCTATTAAGAAACGGAAGAGTATTAGACAAAAAATATACTTAATCAGTATGTCCATTTTTTTGAGGAATCAATTTCCTTTAAATGTTATACAAATTATTAACACATATTTCCATTTAATTCCTCTCTTTTTTCATACATGAAAAATATTACCTCTGTTCCAAAATATAATATGTTTAAAAGAATTTTTATGTTTTAAAATGTAGAATGTTCTCATATTTCTAGATAACTTTAACTTTATGATCAGTTTTTTTTATAATTTTAATAATACATTTTAGATAAAAAGTAATTTTCTTAATGACCATATTGTACCTAAAACATCATATATTTAAGAACGGAGGTAGTAATTTATTTTCTTTAATTTTGTTGATGAATAAATTAACCAAAATGTATTTATTTTTATTTATTCAATTTCTTAAGTATAAGTTTCTTTATTACCATTTTGTTTATTTTCCAGTCATTAGTCACTCTTTTTATGGCTTTATGTGAATGATATATATTTGTTGAACTTTCATATATATTTGAGTACATGAAAAATGCATTATTGTGACTAAAATTCATGACAATTGAACAATTGATTAATCTTTCTTTACCTTTCAGGTACAGAGTAGTTATATAATTCAGACGGTACATATCACAAAACAATCAAAACTGATGAGCACTACATCATCATCATCATCATCTCTGTGTATTAGTCTGTGACACCAAAGCTATAGATTCACTATCATCTCCTGGATTTTCGGTGGTAACTCGAGAAGTTTCTTTCTTCAGCTTATGATTGTTATAAGCCGCTACACCGCCGATGGCTGCGTGTAAATATACAATTAACAGTTACAACTTACAAGAGACACAAAAACTCGTTAATATGTGAGGAGTTTCTTGAAGACTTACCAATGGCGTAACCAAAAAGATTGATGATTGTGAGTTTTGTGTCGGCAAAGAGAAGAGCTGAGACCAACACAACCACCCAGTCCTTGACAACGCCAGCAACTCGGATAGTGAGAGCACTCGTGTGAGAGATCACCAGGAAAACCGACAAGTTGAGAGCGAATGTACATAGGGAGTTAACTGTCAACACCACGAAATGGAAGTTCCATGTGCCGTTCCCCTCCATCTTCGACTTCTCTAGAAAGATCCACGGTAGAAACAAGCAAACAGCACTACATAGAGATAAAGTACACCTTAGGCTTTTACATAATGAGAGAGACCTGAAGATGTGTTCTTCGGTTTACCTGCAGGGGCTCACATAGTACATAAGAGAGATTGGATTTAACTTGATGCCTTTCCTCTTGACAAGAATCTCCATGAAGATAAGCCGCAACGCTTCTCCAACGACACCACCCATTTGGTAAACTACACCGATCCAGTTGATGTTTAGTTCCCCATATGAGGCAACTAGAACACCGAAACTTATGATAGACATTATCAAAAGCATCCTGTAGCTCATCATTTCAAGTCCAGCAGCAACTCCAAGAACAAACACAGCAACAGGCACTGCAAGTATATATGATTCAAGAATGTATTGGTCTCCACCACAATCCAGCTCAATAAGATGTAAGTAGACAACATGCACTTACTTATAGCTTTCAACATCTGGGCAAAAGCAACTGATATGTAGAGATAGGCAGTGTTTCCTAACCAGAGGGTCATGGCAAACATAGCACCTATTGGAATAACTGATGTAACATATCTGGGTACATAAAGCGAAAATATTTATTACTAAACCAAACATGAGTAATGTGATGGGTATTTTCAACTACCAAAAAATCAAAAATGCTTACAAAGTCTTGTTCACCTTACATTTCTAATGTCATTCCTTCCTCAACCTTGAAGATCTTCATTGAGAAATAAATAAACAGAGACCAAAAATTAGAATCTTGACACAAATAAAGGAAAGATACATTGCAAGATTGGAAAGTACCTTAAGGACTTTGGTAAGAAGAAAGCACAAGACAGAGGAAAAGATCATATGGAGTAAAGTCAATCCAAGCGGATAAGGAAAGTTTATTTCTTTAGATGACAAAACCCACTGCAGAGGAGTCAGAGACACAAGAACGTTACTAATGTAGAATTAGAGAATAAGAATATTACTAAAAGTTGTATTATTAATGAGTGACATAGAATTGTATATATACATAAGAGTTAAATTTTATCTCAACCAGAAACATAACTTTATCTAAATCTCAGTGTTCTAAAAATTGGCCTAGCCTGCACCCGCCTAGTCGGTAAATCTGATCTAAACGAAACTATTTTTCTATATTTTTTTTTCAAAAAAGGTCTAACCGTTCAAAAAATTTGCCTAGACGCCCGCCTAAACAATAAGCCTAGCAATTTCTTAAACATTGGTAAATCTTATGAATCAACTAATCATTCTCAAAATATGAGGTTTGAGCTTCTCACACTTCACGAGATTTACTTAGTAATCAAATTTTAACAATTCTTAATATCGAGTCCGTAAGATATTCCCTAAACCATCTCCAATACGAACAACTTTCCCGGAAAAAAACTACTAAAAAAGTCAAACATTGCAGCGGATCGGATCACAATTCGAAAGAGCATAGAAACGATACGATGAAGAGAACACAGATCGAGGTTGTGAGATTTGAGTTAAAACCTTATTGAAGAAGATTTGACCGCTAGAAAGAGCGATGTAGAGAAGAATGTAAGCATAGGTCACGAACTCATCTCTCATAACTCCTCTGCTCCGATCCGCCGCCATTGAATCCGATAGACTCTGATGATCTCTGATTACCACTTTGCTTCGTCTTCTCTCCTTCATTCACTCAAGCTTTTCACTTTTCCATCTTCACAAACAACAACGAGAGCTTCGCTTGAGGGATTGAATTAATGGGCTTTTAGTAACATGAAAAGCCCATTATAATGGGCTCTGAACCTTCTCTTGGAGCCTATTTTCTGTTTTATAAGGGCCCATGAATGTTCTTCCTCTTTACATTTTGTTTTCTGTTTCAGCATGATTCATCTACTCTTGGATTTATGTCAAAATGATTGGTTTTTTATGGAAATAATAAAAAAATTTCCCTCGAGAATGTGAACGATAATACTAATGAGAGAAGCTAAGGAACACACAAGTTGCTCTTGTGGATTAGACACAACCCATCTCATCTTTGTCCGTATCTCCTCAAACCATTCTTCACCTCCAGCTTCTCATCCATACTTATTTTCCAACATACCCAACTAATACATGACAAATGTTCAACATTTATCTAAAAATATAAAACGTTTGGGATATATAACATAAGCTTTTCCTTCCAGTCACCCTTTATCTCTCCCGAGACCTCTCCATTACCATCAAGGTGTGTGAGATTCTGTGTTTAAGACCAAACAGAGAGTTGGAATCTGTATCTATGAATTTTACAAAAGGTGACTATAACTCAAGCCTGTTTACTCTTTTTGACAGAAAATGGAGATTACAAATGTTACCGAGTATGAAGCGATTGCAAAGGAGAAGTTGCCTAAGATGGTGTATGACTACTATGCGTCTGGTGCAGAGGATCAATGGACTCTTCAAGAGAACAGAAACGCTTTCGCAAGGATCCTGTGAGTTTTTCATTTCTTTTCTTAAGATAATATTATACTGTTTTGTTATTGGTGTTACAAGAGATGTGACATACCATGGGGAATGTTTTTGACAGCTTTCGGCCTCGGATTCTGATTGATGTGAACAAGATTGATATGACAACAAACGTTTTGGGGTTCAAGATCTCCATGCCAATCATGGTTGCTCCTACTGCCATGCAAAAGATGGCTCATCCTGAAGGTAAAAAGACCTGAAACATTTGCAGAAATCGAGTTATGTTGTAGAGAATAAAAGCTCTGTTAAGATATAGACTAAGGATTGTTCTAATGGAAAAAACATTACAGGAGAATATGCTACGGCTAGAGCTGCGTCTGCTGCTGGAACCATCATGGTATGTTATTATATTGTCACAATGACAATGTTTTTCGTCCAAGCAAGACTTTGAAACTTTCTGGTCTTCATAATCTGTCCATGCAAAACCATGTCTCTGGTTTGATGTCTTTACATGATGTTTTAGACACTCTCTTCATGGGCTACATCCAGCGTTGAAGAAGTTGCTTCCACAGGGCCAGGGATCCGTTTCTTCCAGCTCTATGTAAGTTATCTAGGCAGCTAATTGTGCAACCTGACAAAACCTGGTCACATTTGATGGTTCACACATCATGATTGTTGTGAGCAGGTATACAAGAACAGGAAAGTGGTTGAGCAGCTCGTGAGAAGAGCCGAGAAGGCTGGGTTCAAAGCCATTGCTCTTACTGTAGACACCCCAAGGCTAGGTCGCAGAGAGTCTGATATCAAGAACAGGTAAAGCCACGCCAAGTGAAACGTGATAAGAGTTGATTGGATTCGAATGTGCAAACAGATAGTTAGAAACTGTAGAGTAACAATGTGTGTTCTTCTACTACAGATTCACTTTGCCTCCAAACTTGACATTGAAGAACTTTGAAGGTCTTGACCTCGGAAAGATGGACGAGGCAAGATTCCATCCGATCATATCCAGTTTTATAGTCTGAATACAGGCAATGGATCCACTATTCGTAATATTTTATTTTGACTAGTTATGGTGATTACCTGCAGGCCAATGACTCTGGCTTGGCTTCATATGTTGCTGGTCAAATTGACCGTACCTTGAGCTGGAAGGTAAGAAAATAAAGCAAAACAGAGTAGTTGAAGACAAAAACTCAATTCAGATTTCACTAACTTTCACGTACACAAACAGGACGTCCAGTGGCTCCAGACAATCACCAGCATGCCAATTCTGGTCAAGGGTGTTCTTACAGGGGAGGATGGTAAGTTACAATCTGACCCAAAAAATGTCGCCGTCACTTTAGCTTCATGAGAATACTTGATGAGGTATTACCCTCTTGCAGCAAGGATTGCGATTCAAGCTGGAGCAGCAGGGATCATTGTGTCAAACCATGGAGCTCGCCAGCTTGACTATGTCCCAGCCACTATCTCAGCCCTTGAAGAGGTATAAATGCCCAATAGTGTACTCATATAAGTGTTTTTAGGCAGCAACTTCAGCATTGTTCTCCTCTGTTCAGGTTGTCAAAGCGACACAAGGACGAGTTCCTGTCTTCTTGGATGGTGGCGTTCGACGTGGAACTGATGTCTTCAAGGCACTTGCACTTGGAGCTTCCGGGATATTTGTAAGCATTATATTTCTCCATTTACCAGAAAGTTGCTCGAAACCATTGACAGTTTATAACACAGTATCTTTACTTGACCTCAATAGATTGGTAGACCAGTGGTATTCTCACTTGCTGCTGAAGGAGAAGCTGGAGTCAGAAAAGTGCTTCAAATGTTGAGAGATGAGTTCGAGCTAACCATGGCACTAAGTGGGTGCAGGTCTCTCAGTGAAATCACTCGCAACCACATTGTCACCGAGTGGGACACTCCACGCCATTTGCCCAAGTTATAAAGAGGCAAACCGAAAAAACAAACAAACCAGAGAACAGCAACAACACAGAGCTATGTAATGGATTAAACCTATTGATATTCTTCTGGTCGATCACTTTGGCTTCTACACTGCTATTTATCTCAAAATACGTGTTTCTCGTTGTATCAAAATCACAAAACCATGACTAGAGATTCACTGTAAAACTATTTGCCTACTTCCCATTCTACTTCCTTGTGCAATAGAGACAACTAGCATTCGGTTCACAAATCACAGTATAACCATCATCAAAAGTCAAACACAACAGTTCAATAGTAAAGACTAAACAGAGCAAGAGAGGTTAATGGGCAGCTCTACCTACCATAGAAATGTCCAAACAAGATTGGGCTTAAACGTTATAATTTAGGCCTATGGCTTCCACTTTCACCATCTCTATTTATGTCCTTCAAAAAAAGAAAACAATTGGCTTATGAATTACTATTTACTTATTAAGAACGATAATATGAAAGAAAATATAAGGAACACACAATGTTGCTTGTGATTTAGACACACACTATCCATCTCATCTTTGTCCGGATCTCCTTATCCATTCTTCACCTTTAGAATCTCATCCATATCAAGTTTTTTTTATTGCCAATAATCTTTCAACTGTCACAACACACAAAATACTTTAACTCTAAACCAGATATAAACGTTGGGATATATATAATAAAATTATATAAGGTTTCTTTGCCACTAACAAACCTTCATCTCTCTCCCGCGAGGCTCAGTTTGGAAAATGGAGATTACTAACGTTACCGAGTATGAAGCGATTGCAAAGGAGAAGTTGCCTAAGATGGTATACGACTACTATGCCTCTGGAGCAGAGGACCAATGGACTCTTCAAGAGAACAGAAACGCTTTCGCTAGGATCCTGTGAGTTCTTCTTTTGTTATTGGCTATACAAGTTATGTGAATCTGATATGCATACCTTGGGATGTTTAATACAGCTTTAGGCCACGGATACTGATTGATGTGAGCAAGATTGATATGACAACCACCATCTTGGGTTTCAAGATCTCCATGCCGATCATGGTTGCTCCTACTGCCATGCAAAAGATGGCTCACCCGGAAGGTAAAAATGTTTGCTCTCTTGAAAAATTCTGTAGAAAGAAGTTACGTAGAGACTGAGAACTAGTTTTAGTATCGCTAGAGACAAAGACTAAGGCTTAGCTATAACGACTGTGATGGGGAATAATACAGGGGAATATGCTACGGCTAGAGCTGCGTCTGCTGCTGGAACCATCATGGTATGTTATTACATCATTACGAAGGGGTACTCAAAAATTTTACCATGTTTGGAGTTTATTCATCTTAAAATCTATGCATACCCATGCCCTTGGTTTACGTCCATGATGCTTTCAGACATTGTCGTCATGGGCTACTTCCAGTGTTGAAGAAGTTGCTTCCACAGGCCCAGGGATTCGTTTTTTCCAGCTCTATGTAAGTATTCTTACTCGCTTGCCCTAAATCCAGATAAAACTTGTCGCACCTCATGGTTCACACGTTATGATTGTTCTGAGTAGGTATACAAGAACAGGAAAGTGGTTGAGCAGCTCGTGAGAAGAGCCGAGAGGGCTGGATTCAAAGCCATTGCTCTCACTGTAGACACCCCAAGGCTTGGCCGTAGAGAGTCTGATATCAAGAACAGGTAAAGCCAAGTCAGTCAAAAGTGACAAGAGCTAACTATAATTTAATATATAAATACATAGGCAGAAAGTAAAGTTGCTGTGTGTTCTCCTGCTACAGGTTCACTTTGCCTCCAAACTTGACATTGAAGAACTTTGAAGGTCTTGACCTCGGAAAGATGGACGAGGTAAGCATCCATCAGATACTATCTAGCATTAGAGTCTGAATATGATTGTCCAAAGACAAGTCTTAGAGCAGACTTGTTATGTTTACGTTTCCACCTGCAGGCCAATGACTCTGGCTTGGCTTCATACGTTGCTGGCCAAATTGACCGTACCTTAAGCTGGAAGGTATGAGTATACAATAGTTTAAAAGATAAGCACCAAACCAAGGAGCTCGAACAGAAACTTGATTTAGGACAGCTCTAACTTTCATTTACACAAACAGGATGTCCAGTGGCTCCAGACAATCACCAAAATGCCAATTCTTGTCAAGGGTGTTATTACCGGAGAGGATGGTGAGCTACCATCTGACAAACAATTGTCTTCTTCACTCAAGTTCAGTAAAAACACCTAACCAGATCAACTATACTTATCCTCTTGCAGCAAGGATAGCGATTCAAGCTGGTGCAGCCGGGATCATTGTGTCAAACCATGGGGCTCGCCAGCTTGACTATGTCCCAGCAACAATCTCAGCCCTTGAAGAGGTATAAATGCCAAACAGTGTCCTCATACAAGTGTTTCTTGTCAGCAATTTCAGCATTGTTCTCCTCTGTTCAGGTTGTCAAAGCGACACAAGGACGAATCCCTGTCTTCTTGGATGGTGGTGTTCGTCGTGGCACTGATGTCTTCAAGGCACTTGCACTTGGAGCCTCAGGGATCTTTGTAAGCATCATATTTCCAATTACCAGAAAGCTGCTTGAAACCATCGACAGTAATAACATATTATATTTTCATGCCCTCTCAATATCAGATTGGAAGACCAGTGGTGTTCTCACTTGCTGCTGAAGGAGAGGCTGGAGTCAGAAAGGTGCTTCAAATGCTACGTGATGAGTTCGAGCTGACCATGGCACTAAGTGGCTGCCGGTCTCTCAAGGAAATCACTCGTAACCACATTACCACCGAATGGGACACCCCACGCCCTTCTGCCAGGTTATAGAAAGACCAAAACCAACCAGAGAAGAGCAACAAGACAGAACTTTAGTTCCTTCTACCTACAGTCCATTCTCTTCTGATTGGTCACTTTGCTATCTATCTCCAGACTTGTTTCTCCCTATATTGAATCATAAACAATGCCTAAAGATTGTGTAAAATACTATTTGGCTTCTTCTATCTACAGTCCATTCTTCTTGCTTAAAACAACGGAGACAAGTCTAACACTTTCAATTGCTAAGAGAAGAAACTTTTGAGCTTTTAGCAAACTAAAGTAAACTGCAATCTCTTGCTCAATTCATCATACATAACAAATAATCAAATTTCGAAAAACCGCTGTTGTAGTTAAGTAGCAATGGCTTCAAGGTTAAAGCAAGATCAAGGGACAAGGAGACACAAACCTAACCTTTGAAGTTTATTACAAAGCGAGGAAACACATCTACTAGATTGAACTCAACTGAAACACATCTACTAGAATCTATGAATGTATAATAGTTTCTTGTGATTCTCAAATATCAAAATTAACAAAAACTCAAATCAAAATTAAAAAAAAAATGCAATTCGAATTTCACTGCGATCTATAAGTGAATCTACCAGATATTTAAAGGTTACGTAGGCTATAACGATGAATATCACAAACAGGATCTCAAACTCAGCTAATCGGAACAAAGAAAACACTGAGTCAACAAACCGAGTCAGATAAGAGTCGCTCCTCTCCTCGTTTGTTACCCGGCGAGGAAGAAAGAAGAAGGTGCTCATGGACCAGAGAAGTTCTAATGGGCCTTATGCCACTCAAGCCTTCTAAAACTAATTTAGAGAGCCCACAATAATAGATGATCGAGGAAAAACGACAAGTTGTTGACCAAGCTATAGTAAAAACAGCAGGTTTTTACAATGCCAACGTCTTCCTATTGAAGCTGTTATTAATTAATGTCACTAGAACATAAACACGACAACTAAGTTTCATAATGATTTTCACAGACATCATCTTATTATATATACCAATTTTTTAATACCCAATCGATAACTGAATCGGAAAAACTTTTAAGTCATGAGTCAATATGGTTCAACCTAGTTCAGTTGGACTTATAAAATAAAAACTATAACTAATCTATATGTTTTTTTATACAAATTTTATGAATATAGTTGGGCTTAGTTATTATTTATGTTTTAGTTGTGTGAAGTGTGTTTATAAGATTTGTTGCAGGTATGTGTCAAAGGCTCGCTATATAAAAGTCATACTAAATAGCCGTTTGATTTGGTGTTTTTATCATCTGAAGTTGGATATGAAGTTTGCAACTATGTATTTAGATGTTGATCAGCTAGCATGTTCTGTGTTGCGTTATCTGGTCATAGGTCGTGTGGCAGGATCGGATAATGAGTTTTGACAGTCTTAGAGAACCTTAATACAGTTTTTTAGCTTCAGAGTTCTCAAAATACATATACATATACATATATATATATATATATATATATATATATATATTAGTATTAATTATGGAGTTCTTAACTTTACAGAAATTTTAACCCAAAAGTTTTATGTATAAATACTTTAGGTTAAGTTTCTGGTAAAGTTAATAATCTCACATGGAAAATTTAACCCAAAAGTTTTATGTATAAATACTTTGGGTTAAGTTTCTGGTAAAGATAATAATCTCACATACTCGTGTCGGTCCAAGGAAATCTAAGACCATAATCAAATTAAAAAAATTAGCCTCTTTTCTGGGAATTGAACCCGGGATGGAAGATGAGAGTTTGTTTTTATGACACTTTACTACTAGACTAAAGAGATGTTTGTATATTTGTGGCCGAAATTTTATTTATAATGAAAAGACCGGAAGTCACTGTTTCTTTGGCTTGGCCCAAGGAACGGTTCTAATACATTCACATATATGTATTTTGATAACCCCAAATTAAAAACTCTCATTGGAAGTGCTCTTATTGTTTTGATTACCATTCAATTATTTTGATATCTGATCAGAATTGTTGTAGTACTAGATGTGCATGGTGGCCTTTTCTCTTCTCTCTTGGCTCTCTTGACCTTATCAGGTTTTTCAGTGTCAAACTCGAAAGTAAGTTATGACAAGTGTCGTTTTCATGTCATTAAAGGGATGTGGAGAGAATGTTGAAGAGAGAAGATAAGTTGTTCTGCTTCTTCTTAATCAGTTAGTGCCCTATGAGACCGGGTTTGTGGTTACGTTGACGGTCACGTGGTTATGTCCTCCTCGGCCCTCTAAACCCTCTAATACGTCCAGTGGTTCTTGCGCGTGGCTGATTGTGACATATTATCTCTTTGGGGAATATGACGATGATGATTGAAAGCTAATTGATTTTAAGTTCGTTAAATCCAAAACAATTATAGAGAAAGAGAATTGGTCTGCTTTTATCCATTTTGTGGCTTTCCATCATGTGCTAAGTTTCATATCATCTTAAGCGGTCCATGGTGGCTTGCTTCCATACATATATATATATATATATATATGTTTCTGTCACGATAATGCAAGATATGGAAACTAGTTATAACAATTTCTAATTGTAATATGAAAAATAGAAATTGGTTCTGAGTGTAAAACAATTTTATAACAATATCTAATTGTAATAACAATGAACCACATCGTGTGGTCAGTCTAATGGTTTCTATCTGAGAAAGAGTTGTCTTCTCTATAATGTGAAATTATTAATTCCACATGTGGTCACGCGAATATGAATCAATTACTTATGTTCCATTTAAATATCGGAGAAATTATCTATCCGTGGATTATACTTCAAACTCAAGAGTTAGATCTGTGTTTTTAATAGATATGAATTTAACATTTTTAAAGTTAAAAAAAAATAACATCTTCTGAGACGTCTAGCGTTTTGAAACATAGCATATCTTTTATGTTTAAATCACTCCTAACAAAAAAAAAAAAGTTTAAAATCACAATACATATATGATGGTAATATTATAACAACGTAACTAATAAAAGGATAAGGTAACATCTTAATCAGCGTATGTGTGATATTCACGTGAACATTCAAAGATGATGACTGATGTTAAGAGTGAGATGTTAATACAATATAATGCATAAAACACTTTTTGTAAAATTTGTACTAACATCATAAATATTTATTAAAGAAAAAAACATGATTGGCCTATCTTAACGCTGAAAGGTCGACCTCCACACAACACAAAATCCCTCAGCTTTTTAATGCTGTTGGTTTCTTTCTAGGGAGCTTTATACTGTATATCCTTATAAAATAAATGTATATATTCAGCATCAAATACGTATTCAAATGGGTCGCTTAATTTATAAAGAAGGTTTGATGATATCCAAGTAAAATTCGTATCTATATTATTGGATCCTACCATGACACTAATAATATGGTAGTTACTAGTTAGTTAGGATAGTGTGTGTATATATTAAGTTTATGCTAAAGTTTTGGAAGTATAGTAATGTGGCATGCATTATTGGCGTTTATCTTTTATAGAATATGTGAGGCACGATTGTAGTGGTATACATCATCTTGTTCGTCACTGTCCTCAATTTTCACATTTAAAAATAAAACAATTAATTTGAGTTTTATATTTTATTTTCTGCGATAATAAATTTATCGCTTTTATAGACAACCACATCTTAGGGAATTTGTATTAGAAGATTTTTCTTCCAGTTTTCTCAAAATTGAAAAAAAAAAATGGAAGGAAAAAAAAGATGATAAAGTGAAGAAACATTTTTTTTTTGCTTTGAAAAACTATGCAAAAGATGTGAGAAATTCAAATGCAAATGTTACTTTGCATATGATCCTTTTTTCTTTTTCTTTTTTTTTTTAAAAAAACTGCAACTCTTTTTATATATAAAAAAATCTTGAACCGGACATCAATGTCGAATTACAAACTTGACTCGAACAAAGTGATCTAGATCAATATTTTACAAAATTAGTTTCACATCACCACCTATCTGGCTCTGCTAGAGAGCTCGATAATCACTAGACTACTAATAACCGTTCTCTTCTATTGACGTTAACCTAACCCTATTTTATGTTTTATCAGGTTTTGTGTATAGAACAAATTTATATGTATATAAAATTGATGAGATATTTAGGAGAGATTATACCATCAATGATGTTCTTATGATCTACATACAATCACATTGTATGAACACGTGTCCCATGTAAGATCAAGTAACTCTCTGTTTTATTTATATTATTTTGATGACATCAATTTATTAATTTATTACTTTGGTCTTGATAAATGGAGCAGTAATGAACATTAGATAATTCAGTTTTGTATTTGCCATATAGAATCGCTGGACTTTCGAATTTGAGGAATAAGGAGTTCAAATTTAGAAAATGAATGTCTTAATAGACACGCTTGAGATAGTAGTGATAAATATCTTTAGATGAAACAATAGTTTCGATAGTGATTATAAGGCGACACAACCTGTTTGTTTACAAGAAAATCTACATGTTTAGACATGTCCTAAAGAGCTTATTTGCCATGTAGTCGATTAACGATTAATGATTGTACACTAGTTGAACAAAATAGCCAGGAGTATTATATATGGCTCTAGCCAGTTATATACATGTATGTATTTGCATGCACCACAGATTAAATTTACACCCACAAGGTTTTTTAAATTATTTTATAAAGATAAACACACAAATATATGAAAATATTATATATATATATATATATATATATATATATATATATATATATATATATATATATATATATCTTCAGTGAATCATATAATTGTCTTGGCATCTTGATATAGTAACAAATGTAAAAGTTCAATAAAGAATAGCTTGTCTGAATGTTGTAGACACTATGCGTATTAAAATTCAAATAGTTGAAGCACCATGGTCCTTGTCAATAGTTCTTGCCACTCTTTACTCTTTAGTATATTATTATATTTTGAATCATTGGACAAATAAATACACTTTAGATAGAATTTGGTAGTTTTGATTCGATGGCTCGTTTAAATTAAGATTTGCTGCCGTTTGCCACATGGTTCATCACCTCGCATATAATTTTTTTTTAAATACTATTATTTTATACCGACATATACATCTAACTATACGACACATATTGTTGATGAGAATATCCTTGGACATCTCACTGAGCTAATCATTTGATGCTTTATCGATGATTTGACCATAATTCTATTCTTACTCCAAAGTTAAAATCAATCTCGGGAAAAGAGCTATAACTTGTAGAAATTCAACATCAGCTTTTGTTAATTTAACTTGCATCTATTCTAGTCAAATTGCATATATAGTCAACCTTTTTTAATGTTCTGTGTTTCTTTTTTTTCTGTAAAAGATTACTCAAGTCTTTGGTGTTTCGTCTTTTTTGCTGACATTAAAATTTTCTCTAACACTTGTTTGCATCTATATATAGAATTCTTTATTCCAAATATTTTCAGTTCTTACAACTATAAGCCATATATACACTTCAAAATCTCGAGAAGAACAAAAATTCATAAACATTATATGTTGGTTCAAATAAAAAAAATAACATTATTTGCTGGGGTCTGTCTCTTATATTCGACGAAGAGCCAAATTAAGTGCCGCAAGTTACTCAATGGCTAATTCACAAGAGTGAACAATTAACTCAGAAAACAAAAGGAGATATACATGTATAAAAGACCACGTATGCTCTACTCCACATAGGCTTGAGAACTATTTTTAGCTAGCTAGGTTTAGGAGTGGGCGTGATCCAATACCACCACAATTTTCAGTATTTTGATTTGTTTTGTATTTTACGGATATCTAATTTTCCGATTTAATTTTCTTTGAAAAAATATAGATTTGCGGACATCCAAAAAAATTACAAATATTTTTGAATAGTTACGAATAAATAATATTTATGGATATCTTATATGTTTTGTTCGATACAAGTAAATCTAAAACACTATAAATTTTGTTTTTTTAAATAACTTTTACATAATATAAAATAAAAAATGAAGATTAGTGAAACTATATAATCCATAAATTTTTATAATTAAGTTAAATATTTTTATAAAACATAAAATTTTAGAAAATTTTAGTTTTTATAAAAAAATATATCCCTTTTAAATTTAATACATTTATATGTAATTTTATAAATAAAATTAGTAAAATTCAATTGTAAAATAATAATTATATAAACCTCTACATTTAAGACTATATATTTAATTATAAATATACATCTATTTGTATAAAAGTCGAAGCGAAGCGAATATGTAACTCTAATTTTTTAGTATTTATCGTTTTTATATTTTTAATATTTTTTTACTTCGAAAACTTACGGATATCCAAATTTTTCGGATCGAATCAAAACAAATAACGAATCACATCAAAATCAACGGATAAATTGCCTAGACCGAGCTAGGTTATCAATAATGAAAAACTATGAGCCTGTAATGATAATCAGTAGTTCTGTACAAATGATAGAATTGTATACGAGTTTTTCTGATTTTTTATTTTTGATTTCAATCATCCAAGCGCATAATCATGTTCAGTCACTCGACTATTATATCAACAACAATAATCACACAAAGGAATGCTCGTTGTTTACGTTAGATTTATTATATCAAATTTATGACAATAAAACCAAGATTTCTATATTTTCTCTCTTCAAATAAATAGATTCGATTGGACCATCATATCACTATGCGAAGGTCAGTCTTCGCCATACTAGAATGGATACAAAGTCCTGCTGAGTGTCGATATACATGTCACCAAACTCTGTACCGTTATGGGAATAATTTAAAAGCTTGCACACATATTTTATATGGAACTTGACAATACCAACCACATGCATGACGGTTTCTATATTCGCCAAGAACCTTTTAATATAAACTATAAAATATTTTTATAAGAAAAAAACAAAAAACATCACATGTTAACACATTGTTCGGCGAATCACAATGCCGGATTTCGCTGTATGCATAAGGTAAGAGTAAGTAGTAACTGCCAAGTGCCAATATAAATGGAAAACATAAGTGCCAACCTTCCACTAGAGGAAAGTGGTTAGGCTTCAATTAGTCGGGACTTGAGAAAAGTCACTTTCTACTTTGGGTAAGTAGTGAACATATAATTGTATCATTATATTCCTTCAGAGTATTTTTTTGGTTATTATAAACGTAAATACTGACACTTAGACGACCAAAATGAGCCGTTTAAGAATTATCCTTCCGTTCCATTAAGATACATGTTTTAGAAAAAAAATTCTTTCACAAAGATAATTTTTTTATATTTTCTATAAAAGTATTGCAAATTCAAATAAATTTAATTGATTTATGGAGTTAATATTGATTAAAAACTATTGAAAATTAAAAATAACAGAAAATAATACATTTACAAAAGTGATTTAATTTATTTTTTTAATATGCATGAAACATTAAAAATTTTATCTTTACGAAACAGAGAGATTATATTTTAAATGGAACAAACGTATCATTTTGCTGTATGCAGTGATGTTTTTTGTAACTTTATTTGTGTAACTTTATCCATTGATATTTTCCGATTAAGTTTCTTTAATCCACTGAACCTCTCTTAACACACACGCAGTGAACTTTCACAACTGTTATTTATTCTCTTGCGAGTATTCCAAATTTTAAAGATAAGTTATAGTTAAAACTTTCTACTATTAACAGGATACTCTCGACCATGGAAGAGTCTTTATACCATTGAACATTTGTGTTTGAATGCTTATTAACAAAAACACAAAGGATCGCGTTGAAATTCCCACAATATTATAAGATATATATCACATATAATTAAGTTCAGATATATATATATATATATATATATATATATATCACATATAATTGTGAAGAAAAATATAAAATAAAGTACTTACAAAATTTCTTTTAGCATCAAAAGTCTCACATCAAAACTTAGGCCAATCTCTGAATTATGTTGAAGCATCCACATAAGCCATTCATGAGTAAGATTGTTTAATTTACAATAGGTTGGCTACAAATCGTTTATTCGGGAAATTTCGTATGTAATCGATTTCTACCTTTTTATCTTACTTTATCAGAAAAATTTAGTTATAATATAAAAACAAAATTAATTTACTATTCATATTTAATTTTTTTTAAAAATAATAATTTCATGTTCATATCTTTATATATAGCCATATATTACTTTCTCTAGATAGTAACACACACACACATATATATATATATATATATATATATATATATATATATATATTGCCTTTGATGGGTAAAAATATTTATAATATTTGTTCTTTTTATAATTGGACTAAGTTTATTTACGCAGAATAGATATATATAAATAATTAAGTAAATGAAAATATATACAATATGGTTATATTCCAAGAAGAATACTAATAGTAGGTTCCATCATTTAGAAGAGAACGTGAACAAACAACTAAAATAAAAAAATCCACCATATTAAGATATCTCCGAGTTGGCCAAATATTAATACTTCTTTTTGACATTTCCCAACAGCATGTGATCTCTATCTTGACACTTTTGGTGTTTGAGATATTTTCGTGTAAATGTGAAAGTGAGCTTATGTGCTTTTGATCCCTATAGCACTAACTAATGGAATGTTCAGTTTGTGCTTCTTTGGCACACACACACTTATATATATGCCCATATACGTAGATAATCTATTTGTGTTTAACAGCAAAAATATCTACTTTAAACCCTTATTTTTCAATATATATATCATATAGTTCTTTAACAGCTGTTTTAGTATGATCCAACCTCCACTAGTTTATGGTGTTTGTTGTTCTAGTTTCCCTTGTTTGGATTTTCGCTTCTGGGAAACTTTGGTTTCGTCAGCATTGTCTCTAGAGTCATACATTTGTTCATACATTTCCAAAATTGTGTTCCATCCATGTATTATTCCAAAGTTGAATCAATACTTTTTCAGTGTGAAAAAAAATATATGGGTGTTGTGTTTAAGTCAGTATAGTCGTTAACACTTTAGCCACCAGCCACATTTAGAAAATAACAATTTATATAGGTAGATCAATACATGACTAACGTGCACGTAAATCTTAAAAAGATTTAAAGTCTTTCCAAGCAACCTAATGTTACTCCTACCTTGCAAAAGTTGTTAAATGAAAACAAATGTAAATCATAATGCGTACCAATTACTTTGGAAATGTCTTAATCTCAACACACCCAAAACCCTCTTTCGAACCGTTGACTTTGCTTTATTTTTTTATACATTTATTTTCTCCAAACAATCGTGGATCACCTTATCAGATTAATTAAGTGTTACAATTTTAAAAAATATTTAAGAAAAAGTGAATATGCGTTATAAACTTATAGTATAAGAATAATGCCGTTAATTTCGTCACAATCCCACTAGTTCTGATTGGTCTCTCCACTGTGTTGTTGCCACCCACCACTCACATTACATATCCAATGTTTACGGTTCTGCTTACCACAATAACAATATATGCTTTTGATATAGGTTTATGACAACGATCGGTTACTAAACGCCTTTTAATCTTTAAATAAAAATAAGTCATATTCAAATTACATACTTACTCTTTTTGACGTGGGTTAACTTCACTTGTTGGTTTCTATTTCGAAAATTGACTGAAATTGACTTTAGTGATTCTGTTCATGCAAATATATACACCGCGAAAATTGACTTATAACTAGATATATACGGCGTGTGATTAGGTTATTAACGTTTGTTTTGAGTCCAAAAGTTTAGTTGAGTCTTGTCTCTCTATTTTGTCCATTTTAAAATTTATATGATAATTAAATATTAAAAAAATACTCTAAGATAGATTTAAAATAAACTGTCACAAAAAAATATTTTATGGAGAAAAATGATTAAAATAGATTTTATTAAAAGATGTAAATATACATTTATACTTATTAGATTAATTAATCTAGAATTAGAGATTAGAATTAAGGGTGGAGTTTTGGAGGTGATGTTTAAAACTAAAAATATTAAAAAAATTAAAGTAAAAAATATATTTTGATTTTTTTTATTGAAATCTATTTTTGTGATAAAAATTTTAAAAAATTACCCTTAATTATATGTTTAGCAATAAAAAACACTTGATGAATGATGGTGGCACAAACCATAAAACGTTTCCATAAATAAAAAAGAATGTAACTAAAATAAAATAAAACATTAGATAAAAAGGGGCAGGTATTTAAAGTCGAATCTAATGTTGTTTAATTGTTTGCTTGCTAGAAACATTCATATATAAACATAACCTTTTTTTAAATACATACATCTATATACTTCTCACTATGAACAACAAAGTGAAAGAATAACAGAAACCAGCTGAGCTCGAAACGGCTAGGCTACCCTACAGCCCAAAAGCTACAAGCTGGTCCCTCAAAATCTTTCAGATTTCTACATTGACCCCCCAAAAAAGGGAAATAACCAACTTAACCCCAAGAAAAAAAAAACAGAGCAAAATCCCCCAAAAAAAAACACACACAAGAGGAGGTGATTCCGGGGACGTATATGCAGACCATCCCACTGGTAAAATCCCTCTCTCTTCTTCTTCTTCTAGAAGCTTCTCACGTACTATGTATTTACACCTGCTTTGCCAAGTCACTAGCTCCAATAAACGTTCCGTGAAACCCATACGGAACCCTTGACGGAAGTTTAACCGTCGCTTCAACCTCCAAGCTAACGGCGTTAACTATCTGTAACTCAGACTTCCACGTCATCTCATCGTGAACGAAACAGAGGATGTAACCCTCGTCCTCCTCTGTTCCTCCCTCTCCGGGGAGAAACAGAGGCTCTCCACCGTAACGGTCATCCCCGTAGAGATGTTTCTTGACTTCTCCGGTAAAGAGATCGACTTTCGCAAAGCCGGAGACTTTAGGCCACGGCTCGGCTAAAGCGAGGTAAGCGTATCTGGTTTTACGGCCGAGCATGTTTCTGTTCACCATCCCTGCTTCGAGGTTGACTTGTTCGTCGGAGATGATCGGACGGCGAGTGGACTCTCCGGTTCTGAGATTGAGACGAATCTCGGAGAGGACGCTCTTGAGATTCTCGTCGGACTCGTTGAAAATCGAGTCCGGCGGAGTCATGCAAGAGCCGATCACGACGACTTCCTCTGTTTCCGCCTCCTCCCACGCGTTCCAGAGATGGAAGCAGAAGCAGCCCGGCGCTTCGATCCACTTTATCTCCGACGAGTCTTCCGCGTATTTGTCTAAAACTCCGAATCTCGCGACTTTGTTCTCGTCGTAAACCACCGGAGAGCCGCCGCGGATCATCTCCGGGAGCTTGAAGACGACTTGTTGGTCCGGTATGACAACGTAGTTCTCTGTGATCGCGAAGTCGTGCATCATCGTCGGCTGTTCGAGGTTGATCTCGACGTCCGGTGATTTTGTCCCGTCGGGAGAGAATCGGAAGTACTTCATGTAAGGCTTTGAAACGACGTCGTAGCTTAAAGCGAATAGCTCGCCGGATTCCGGGTCGACTTTCGGGTGGGCGATCATTGTGGATTCTAATTGTCCGTTAAAATCGTACCGGCCAACGGTTTTCAAGTCTCCACTTGGAGTGATCCTGACTTGGTAAGGTAAATCGTCCTCCGACATCGCTAATAACCGGTTGTTGAAATAGACTAAACCGGCGTTAGCTACTCCGGTTCCGTGTGCCGGGTCGACTAACCCGGCTGCAGCTCTGGCGTAAAATAGCATGAGTCGAGCAATACCGGTGTGACCGTGAAGCTCGCCGATGGCTTTGGGGAAAACCGGTCTACCCAATTGACGCTCCTGGATAAACCGGTTTGTTTGAGTAAACCGGCAAGCGTAGCTAGCTGAACCGTCTTCGAATTTCACGGCGTGAACCATCCCGTCTCCGTCGAAGAAGTGGTGACCGGTCACCGGCTCGTGAAGCGGGTTAGCTCCGTTGCGCACGTACACTCCTCCGATGGAATCAGGTATCTTCCCGACCACCGGGAGATTACGCCGGACGGGCTGTTCATTCACCGGAGCAAAGTTTCCGGCGATCTGAACGCTAGGATCAGCGGTTTTAGGAAGCGGATGTTGTCTCTCGTGGCTCACGAGGAAACCCTCCGCCGCGTCCAACGCCGCCGCCGCCGCTCTCTGGAACATGTTCATCTGTTTAGTGTCGGAGCCTTTGGCTTTGGGGTTAACAACAATGGCGGGAGAGGTGGAGACTTGCTTGGGGAAGAGAAGAGCAGAGGAAACATTAAGCTTTGGTTGGACACGACTTGTCATAGGCATAGAGCAACAATAACTCAAGTCGGAGCTTTGTGAAGATGATAAATTGCCACCGACCCATCTCCGAGAAACCGCCGTATTCGCCGTGAAAGAAGCCATTTTTTTAAGTATGCGTGATCAGTATTAGTACTTAAAGTGATCGTTCTGTTTTGAGAATTGTAAAGTCTCTATTTTTTTGTTACTTTGTTGTTGAAGTAGAGAAGAGAAGAGAGAGTTGGTTTGAGAGCGATGAAGTGTTAAGGGTTTATATAAACCGGGAGGGGAATGGTGGGTCCTATCTGGGTGGCCACGTGTTGAATCAGTGACAGAGAGAGGAATGGAGTGAGTGGGTGTTGAGAGAAAAGGATATTTTGGGAACAAACAGAAAAAAAAACAAGAGTAATATGGTTCAAAGTTGAGACCTTTCACACTTAGGTGGGGGTATTGGATTTAGAAATTGAATTGAATTCAAAGGAATTGAACTTTCCATTAAATATTAGTGTTATTCAATCATGGATTTCACCAATTCATAGAAATTCTTGTGTTATTGGATTTAGTGAATTTCAAATTCCATCAAATATTTGTGTTATCCAATTTTTAGTGGATTTTGTGATAATTGTATTTCAATGGAATTTAATAGAAAATTTCTTAAATATTGTAAAGAACCAATTCTCTACCTTTAAGCTAGGATTTGAAGATAATTCATTGTATTTTTTATCTATGAAATGTATATATCAAAATTATTAATCATTATAATATGAGAGATATGAAAACATAATTTTCACAATAAATATACAAATATTTTATTATTTTGGTAAAAAATTATAAAATTTATTATGTCGTAGTTTATGTTTCCATGGAATTGTTTTGTTCCTAAATGACTACATATTCACATAATGATACATGATTTGTTTGACTATTACTATTTTTCATTAGTCTAAATTTTTATTTACCTTTTTTTCTTAAATGATTTTATCTTTTATATAAAATAAAAATGTTTAACTTTTTTTCAAGTTTTATAAAAAATTTCTCTTTGTGTAAAAATATTAATTCATAGAATTTAGAGGAATTGATATGATCAAATTTATTTGAATTCTTTTAAAATCCAAAACATCAGAATTAACCAAATGCATTCAAATTCTTATTAAATCCTTTAAAATACCTCAAAAGCTATTTAAATGAATTCTTTTAAAATCAGTTAAATTCTTCAATCGAATACCACCCCCTTAGACAAATGCATCAACTTTAATCTTTAACTCCCTTTGTCTTGTTTGCGTCTTCTTCTGCTTCTATGTTTTTTTTTTTTTCTTTTTGATAACCCAGTATCCGACCACAAAGCGTGATCGACTAGCCCACCGGGCCTAAGCCCATGCCATGACAGGATTTTTAAGCGTCCACTTAAGGGCCTCTGGTTACGCTAAGTGGTCTGGAGCGCCACACCAACTCCACAGATAAATTATGTGGTGGCCGGGGTTCGAAGTCGGGTGGCGGGCACCTCAGCCGAGGTTCCTTTACCACCAGGTTACGAAGCCCGGTTTCTGCTTCTATGTTTGTTAACAAGTCTTTGGCAACTTGAACATAGGTCGTGCAAAAACCTCTAATCTATATAAATTTATCCTCCTCAACACGACATATCCCTTACAAACACATTTGGTGTGCATAAAATTCTAAAATAGCTTGAAGTTTGTCTAAATATTGAAGAATACAAGGGATGTTGGGTGTGTGAAAGCTTATATCCAATTAATACGATATTGTCTACTTTGGGCCTATTAATCAAATCCGCATGAATTTACTTTTGAATTCATTTTCAAAAGAACTTGTACTAATTAGAGTTATATTTTTCTGTAAATATTAGACACTTTTTGTCAAAACTTCCAATGTAGAACTTTGTTTGATATCTCATATGGGATATTTGTTTATATACTAGCTAAAAATTCATATGCATTTATTGGTAAAATGATGTTTCATTAACTACAATCACCAACTTGGCTTGCTTGAACTCCAACTTGGCCTATTCATCTCCACATGCAAATATCTCACGTCTTTGTTACATTATATGTTTCTATGTATGATACGGTCTAGTTGTGCTTAGTTCGAAAGACGAGTAAAACTATACAAGCATTGGAGTTTTTTTTGGACTTGACTCAAGCGTCCAGTGTCCGTACTAGTGAATCCATGCATCTCAAGTAAGTTTTCGACTGCTCCTGAATGTGAGAACACAAGCAATCGAACCTTACCGATGAGATCTCATCTAAATTCTAACTACGATATCGTTACCTAACTTAACCAGTTTGTAACTGATGAGATTTAAATTTAAAAAATTTCGTGAAATTCTAAAATTAAGTGTTAATGATAAGTGAAATGACTATAACTATTTATATATTAGTTTATTAAATTTTTAATTATCAATATAAAATTTTAATTCATTTGTTAACATTTTATTCGTGCTCAACATGGATAAGTAGAGGAACAACATTGAAAAGTGGTGTAAATTAAATGGTTATGATATTATGTTTAATAACTTAAAATCAATTAACGATAAGTAAATTTATCTTAATTTATTAATTCATAAACACAAAAGAAAGACATCACAACTTATTGTGTCTTCTATCTCTCTATATTACCCGAATAACACAAAATTATATGTCCACTCAGGGGCGGACGTACCCCTGCGGCAACGAGGTCACCCTGCTCTCCCCACTATTTTCAAGATTTTCTTAAATAATCTATGTAATTTGATTAAATTGTTTCTAATTTAGTGAACCAATATTAAAAGTGCACACGGTTCAATTTTTGTTGTTGTTACTTTTAGTATTGTGTCTCTTAACTAAAACTGTTTTTGGATCCGCCATTGTGTCCACTACTAAGCTTTATCTAATTATCTTTAAACCAGTTACCCAAAATAATCATAACTTATATAAACAAAATAGTTAACTGAACACTAAAACTCCAAGCATGCAATTATTAAAAGTCGGTGTGGTACATAATATAACTTCCTCTCTAGATATTAACTTTAATTTTCTAAAGTGATAATGTTGTTTTTTCTTTCACTTAGATTTTAGTTGACGAGATCTCTAAAAATGTTCGACCACTCCTTTTTTTTCTATCGGGTCAACACTCAAACAGGGATTCTTACATTTATGTTTTGTTCTTTCGTCATCTCTTACATTCATTCCCAATAGATAATAGAGTTTCCTGTTAGACAAGTAACTCCGAACTCGTATACTCGAGGTTATAAACTACAATTATTAATACAAAATGAAAATATTATGCTTATTACACTTTTAAAGACACCATCTACGTATATATCATAAATTTCAATCTTTAAATGGTGACATAAAAAACAACAGGTTTTGAAACACAGAAAGTAGTATCTATTTAAAAGGAGCAAGGAACAATATTTTTTTTATAAATATATATATATATATATATATATATGTTTTAACATTTGCTGTCAAGTGCCAAGAAGTACTAGAATTAGAAGAGTCTTGAATGCTTAGGTATTGTATGTGGACGCAATATAAATCAACGAAGCAAACCTCGCATATTATTCAAAGAAGAAACATACTTCACGTATAAATTTTCTAGAAACTCCGCCTAATAGTTTAATAGAAAAAGCATATAAAAATCGAATGGAATCATCGCTCATCAAACCAGCTTTGTATGATATTGTCTCGAGTAGCAATAAATTTTTGCACTATAAGATCAGGTGTATTTGGACATTTTGAAAAGAAAAAAAATGTAAGAAAATAAGAAGAAAATAAGAAGAAAATAACACGTAAAAAGATGAGTAAAAAGGACATTTGGTTCTGTATTGTCTCACTGGCCTCCGATTGGACCATTGTGTCGTCTAACTTTCTTTCTTTGGTTAGAGAAGTGAAATCAAATTGGTTTGGTACGTCGTTAGTGAAGAGGACACGCTTTAGAGATAGCCCAGTCTTTGCCTCATTATCGAGTTCTCCCATATAACACGTGGTGACCTTCTCTTTTTCATTCTCTCCATCACCCTTGCTTTATTTATGTATTTTTCTCCTTTTATCTTCGTCTTTTTCATTTAAAAAAAAAAAAAGAAGTTTAAACACCTAACTAGCAGCTGCACCTTTTTAACAATATTTCATCGATTACACGACTAAAACAATACGCTAGAATAAAAATAATTCTTCAAGGTAACGAGTCATATTTAAATCTTATAGAAATGTCACTAATTAATTTTCTAATTAGTTAGTTATTATCTTAAACCGTCAAAGTTAGGTACAAACTTTTTTTCATCTTCACTTATATGTTCTTTTTCTTCCAACCACTCATATAGTCATATATAACTATATTCTAAAAATCGATTTAATGGATATTACACATTTCTTCTACAAATCGGATTTTAGATGTCTTTTGGACTTAACACGATCTTATGTTCTCTAAGAATAATTTTCTATGCATCCTAATATTTTGCAAGACTTCCTAACCTACAAATCTAAATTTTATAATTTATACACGCACGTTTCCAAATTAGTACCCGTATTATATGATCGTGACTTATTTGATAATTAGAAGGTTTTCACATTGCGAGCGACATATAGGCTGCTTATCTACCAAATCCTATCATATAATGTCGTTAGAAAAATAATAATTTAAAACTAAAAAAAATTATACAGCCTCAGCTAAAATTGTGAGTCTAAGTGGGATTTTTTGTCTCATTTGATTAGAGTCATCAATGACTGAATTAAGGCCCATGAAAAGTGGATGGGATGTTTAAAAAAATAGGAACAACAACATATAATATAAGATTAACGGTTGATTCGATCATCCTTATGAGATTTTATTAATACAATATACCATTTCAATCATGCTCGTGATCTTAACCATCCGTTCTTTTTAGTTTTATAATCAATAGAAAATGGTACACAAAATATATCATAAGTTATCGCCACGTCAGTTTTATCGACACCTCATTTATAATCGAGTGGCTTTATCTCTAAAATATTTATGTAGTGTGTATACACAATGCGTATAATACTATATATATATGTATCTATGTAAGCATACCATGATTTCAGGAACGGTAGCATAGATTTTGTGTTAAAGGAAGAACTCGTGGCTCACGAGATACCTCATCAATAATCGTTAGATTATGATATATACGATTTTCTTATATCTAACAATATACTACAATGTTAAATTATTCTGCTGTAATTTAATATTCTGTTAAATGGGTTGATCGTAGCTTTTTACTTATGATGATACCCATGTTCTTGATTGTTTTTTTTTAACATCATCATTCATGTTCTTGATTAATCATGATCTAATAGGCGGATATATGTTTTCTTTATTCTTCTTGTTAAATATATCATGTGATTTTTAACGATTGTACGAGAATATATATATATTTATATATAAGCTGGTTAATAATCAATATTTTTAGCATAAGAAAGCCGGTTTGCTTCATATATATAACGAAAAATGTCATAATGTTGAAGCTTTTCAGATATTTGGTGTGTTGATTTATATCCAAGTACCTCTATAACCTCAAAAAATAAAGCATACTAGTAACGAGAGCTACATTCAATTCACGTCGAGATATTTTTTCAACGTACAATAAGTTAAGAAAAGAGGGACATTATGTGCTCTATGTTTTGGCCCTATTGAAAGCAGCGTGAATTTGGATCAGTAAACACAGGAAGTGGACCGGGTGATTGTGGTCGAGTGGTAAGGAGACGGGACTGGGACGTCAACACGTTTCAGGTTCGATTCACCTGCTGCGCGAAACTAAGTCACAATTATCCTGGTCATCTTACACGGATATGGGCCTATGCTTTAGGGCCCATTTGAATACCCGGAGAGAGGGTCTATCCGTGGGCTGCACCTCCTCTTGGGGATTAGTCTGGGTCTTTCCATGGTCCTGGGATACCCCCAGGTTAATAAAAAAAAAAAAAAACACAGGAAGTGTAATATTATATATATATATATATATTAAAATAAAATAAAAATCTTATCCTACATAGAATGGAATACTGTCAGAACCCTAATCGATTAGACGTCGTTCCATGGTTTCTATTTTTTGGTGGGTCAAAGGTCGACTCATTCACGTCACATGTCACATTAATAATTGCGTGCTCCAATTATATCCGATATAACAATTGTGCGTATAATTGAGTTATTGTGTAACACTTTTTAACCGACGCTATGTGGCAATTAATGAGCTCAGGGCCAGTTTTTGAACATTCAAGATACATTATAGCTATTGAAGTAGTTTTGATAAGTCAAATACTACCTTCAACTAAATTTAATTTTACCAACTAAACCAACTAAAGAAAAACAAACTCTTATCTTTTATTTTATTGTATTTAACTACAATTACATAAAACATACTGTAAAATCGTTTTAGCTTTGCTTACTTCTTTTCTCTATCTGAATGGCGGGAACAGTGGGTGAACGGAAAAGAAAAAATAATGAAATAAACGGAGATTATTCTCCTAGAAAAGCAAAGTCTCTGTTTTCACCACTATTCGTGTTCCAACACCATGAAACTCTTTTTTGCTGCATATGTTTCTTAGTCGTGGTGCTTCATTACCCAACTCACAATTAATTCCACATTGCTCTACCATCGTGGATCTGTTAGGAGAAGTTTGAGACCATCAATGACCACTTCTATTTTTATGCATGTTTAGTTCTCTGTGTTTTGTAAAATTTCATCTTTAACTCCAAACTTGTTAATTGTGAGATGTCAACTCGAATTAACCCTTTATCTTATTTATGGTTCATTCCAAATTCTTCTCATAATTGCACAAATGTTTTTTTTTATCTTCTGATTACTTTAATTTTTTCTTCCAAATTCTCAAAATAGACAACTATTTCTTTGATTTATCACTCACATTAAAAGTTGTAATATTTTATTTTACTCTTATTTTTTTTTATCTAGACACTATAATTAAATTTTATAATTGGTCATCCATGCATACATGTGTACATGTTTACATATGTAAAAAGATTTCATGTGTATATGTGTACATTTTCACATGTGTACATGGTATATCATTATATTTTCTCGCAAACCATAATAACAATTTTTTGCAAGGAGAAAACTTTTAAAATTTATTTATTTGAGAAATAATAATGTTACTTTATTTATTAAACATATATCTAAAACTATCTAATTAATAATTATAGGCAAAACTAAAAATTCATTATTTACATGTAATTATTCACATATACACCAGTTGACAAACATATTATTATTATGAAAAATATTTAGATATACACTATATATTTACAATAGGGTCATTAACATTTACTGTCAGTTTTAAAGATTTTATTACATTGTAAAGCAGTTTGTACTACTGAGTAAGTTTTTTGTGGCTAATTACAACATTACTCCCAACTATAAGAAAATTTAGTTTCTGATTTAGTACTTTTTTCTTCTTTAGTTTTTTTTGTGTTTGAATTTTAAAAACTTAAATAAAGCAGTTAATGATTCCACTGTCCACATATACAAGGTTTTATGAAAAATCACATGTACACTAGTACAATTATATTGCTCAATTTATGATACTTTGATGATTTAAAAAAGAGAAAACTTTGCTTTGAAGAGTTGTTGGTCCGATCCTTCTCAATTCCTAAAAAGTTAAACAATGTGGTAACTATAGACATTTTTTCAGTTTTCTAGCTGTAGCAAATAGATCAAGATGAGAGAAAGAGAGAGAAGATCAACGCTTAAAAAAGTTGTCGAGCCCATAGTTTCTTCTTGACTAATAAACTTAAAAGAAAAAGAAAATATTTAGTTAACTTATTTAGTTAATGTATAGATAAACGTGAATTGATTAAAGAAAATATCCTAATAGTAAGAAATGTTCCATAGTGTAATAAGAAAGTAGAAAAATGACTCTTAATGTAATTTTTTTACAATTAATTATACACCTCTTTTTAGAAAAATGTTTATTAATTTGATTTGTTTCTTTTTTTATATATATTATCATAGTTAAACATAGCATCGTTGTTCTTTAACAAGAAATAACAATAAGCATAGCAGTGCTGTTTAAGCAAACTTGTCTGATACTGTGCTCCTCTGGTCAATCGATTTACAACAAAATACAATTGGTAGTCAAATTTTTATTATTAACACGTATACACCTCTGATTGGGTTCATCTATCCGACAATAGATTTCGTCACCATTTGTTGCACACGCAGATATCAGTGACAATTTATATTTTTTCATTTTTTTTTCAGCATGTAAGTGGTAACTAATCAACTAGTAAGATGACATACCAAAATATCCAACAAGGACTTGTTTCGAGAATTAACGTCATTGCAATCAACGCATATAAGTATACATTACATTTGTGTGTATTCACATAGCAGACATATTACTACTACAGTTGAAAAGTTTGTCCCCAAATTATTTTGTTTTTTTTTGGCTGTCATTTTTAGACGTGTAGGATATAATTCTTTAGTATCTTGTCCATTTGTCTTAGATAAACGCAAAAGTATGTGGAAGATGGTACCTTGTCATGATTCCGTGACTGATGAAATATTTATTAATGTTTTGACATTAGGTATTCAGACTATATATCGGATAATCTATTTTTGGCTAATAATTACAGATTAGATTATATTTCAGTGTGTTACATACAAAACTGTTAACAATGCATGCATAAACATTTATGGATATCCGTTGTCTAAAAGTTGGGTATATTCTATATGGATAAGAGTTTTTATACATATACTTATATTCTTTGGTGGGGAATATTCCCATGTTATTGGACAATATGGAGATAAAAAGACACCTGATAAAAATTGGACCCTCCAGTCTAATTTAACACACAAAAAAATAACCGTGGATAGGGCCCACATTGGTCTTCTGCTGGTGGGACCAAACCAAGGTGCCTCAGGACCCTGAGTGACTGAGTCCCTGTCTCTTTGTCAGCCTTGCGCCGACCGGCCAATCAGCCTTCAGATATACAGTTCACATGCATGTGCTTCTCTCTCTACATAGAGATTTACATGTGTGTTTATCAAATTTTAAGGTAATGCACAATTATTAGACCATGGTTAACCCGGGTCTCTTAAGGTGGAGTTCTTAACGTAAAATTTGTCTTTTTTATTTTTTTTTTACATTTTTCCGCCTAGAGACGTTTCTTATGGTTCTTATTTAAGAGACGGTTCTTAGCTTTTCTTAATTAAAAGCTAAGAAACGTCTCTTAGAAAAACTAAGAACTCCACCTTAAGAGACTCGGGTTAATCCTGCTCTTAGGAGCTTATTTTTAACTAAAGAGTATCATTAAAATATATATTATAAATTATTTAATTAATTACAAAATAGATTATAAAATATTAGTGATTACACAATTTTTTTAAAAAATAAAATTTATAATAAAATATGAAAATATCAGAAAAATTTCAGTTATATTATAAATTTGATATCACTTTTCAATTTACCATTAATGAATTACTATTTTCAAAAATATCCAAAATTTATGATGAAAATAGAGTAAACTAATTTTTCTAAATATTTATAAAACATCTAGAAACTCAACCCACTTCTTTAACACTAAACCATAAACAATATTCACTAAAATGTAAATCCAAATGTTAATATATTTTTAATTGTGGATATTTTTGAAAAGTAGTATTTAACTTGTGTTATTTTTAGCAATTTCTTAAATATCTTCTATTTTGAAATATCAAATTTCCTTAAACATTATATATTTTGAAACTGATAAAATATTTACTTAAATGAATGGTTATGCGCTTACTAAAACATCAAAACGAATGGTTGTGGCTTTAAAATGATTTAGACAAAATAATATATTTAGAACCCTGCGTTGTAAGGATTTCTTTTATTTGATAACATGAAAAGATGCTTGTTTTCAATAGTATGTACTATAAATAAATGTTTATAAAACCAATTTATATTATTTGTGTACATTCAACCAATTTTGTTATCTCACAGCGATTTTTGACACGTCTGTGAACAAGAATGCTAATCAACCAAACCAAACAGCCCTTTAACTTCTAGTTTTCTTTTGCAATTTTGTAATGAAGTGTATCAAAGACTATTCTCTATGCTAAATTTTCATATATATATATATATATATATATATATATATATATATATATATATATATATGTGAATGTAAATAATTGGAGCCAGAATGTGTGGGTATGACGACATTGCAAGTTTGACCCAAAACCTACTTGAAGAGAAGAACAAAGGGGACAGACTCGAGGACAACTTTGGCAGGTGTCAAATCAAGTTTTTGTAATTACTAATAAGAGTTGCGAAGAAAAACTCCACAATTTGGGTTCCACTGACTTATCTACCGTGCGCATATGTTTTTCTTTGGATACAAGATGAAAATTTTGAACGCTGAGACTACTATTGGAGATTTTTTTTTTCAATTTTCGTCAACAAATTTTCCTTTTACTTCTCGGTTATCATGCATGCAAAGTAAACAAAACTGTGCGTGCCGCTGAAATGATAAATAAACACATTTTTATCAAAAAAAAAATCGAAGAAAATTTCACCGCATTTTATCATGGTTTTTAGGTAATTAGTTGATTCAATCACGTAACAGTCCAACTTCACCATGCCAAAACTTAAAATCATCCCCAATGACATATAGCTAATATTTTTCATGTGGGAGCTAAACATCTGTAAAATTAAAGTAAAGTATTTGAAAGCCTTTTGTTGTCAATTTTAATTAATCTATTTATTTATTTTTAAGTTACTCAAAAACTGGTAACAAGCTTATAACATTTTCTTTTGTAAAAATTTGTTACAAAAACTATAGAGGTATTTGTTTTCACGAAAACTTACCATTAATGTTATACCCCATACATTTCATTACATCAGAGATTTAAAAGTTTTGTTTAAAATATAAATATATTTATTATTTGATCTAAATTATTATGAAATTTATTGCATGGTTGAATAGATTAATTTTAGTATATAAAACCAATTTTTTTTTGTTTTCCGTAATTTTTGTTTATCAATATGAATTTTGTGTTGGAGTTATGGAATGAAATCCAATAATAGGACCATACTATTTGTACTATAAGAGAATTAAACAATATTAATAGGAGATCTTAGTTAATTCGGTTTAGTTTTGGTTTATTACATTTTAAATTAAATTTAACATAAATGAGAATATAAATTTTTATTTTGACAAAGAGAATGTTTTTTTTTCTAATATGAAATCTTTTTTTTTAAAATTAATTCTGGACATACAGTTTTTTTAAGAAAAAATGCTGGTGATTGCTTCACCGTATTTTTCTAAATAAATAAAAATAAAGGATATAAATAAATAAATAAAGATTTGTTACTTTGCAAATTAGAAAACTTAGAATACAAATAATCAATAATTTTTACTGTTGTTGGCAATTAAATACGGCCAACGAACTAAACGACCACAAACGTGTGAAACACATAATTTTTTTTTGTTTCTGAAAGTAAAATCTTAATGTCGGCAAACGATCGGTAGACGCTACTGAATATCATTAGTCTGATTGGCTAATTTGAATAATAGTTTATTACATAAATCGGTATTATAAATCACTAAACCATCTGCAATTAAAAATTATTGTCACCGTCGGATCGTTATCGTTCAAAGATATGCGTGGTGAGCTATCGCACCCGAAACCGTGTTTACGTCCAAGAGCCACAAAACATCACACAAATATTTAGGAATATTTAATAAAGATTAGTTAATTTCTCTGGGGTGGAGTTTATTAATTAGTGCCTGATTGTTATTTTACTCAAGCGAACACTTATACCTAACTAGTTTTTTAAAAAGAAATACTTCCAGGTAATGCTGGGCGACGAGGGCATTGCTTTGTACCACAAATGTATTGTGCAGTACTAGTAGATGCCACTAAAAAAAAATTTTTATAATAATAGCTACATTAATTAATATTAAGATACATAGTTCCACTCCTAACTCTTTTTGAGTTAACTTATAAACACTGTAAAATGTAAGAACATATGGTCATTTACGAGTTCTAAAGGATTATTTTGAATCTTTTTTTTACAAATTTCAAAGGATTAGTAAAAAAAATCAAAGTATTACTTTAAAAAAAAAAAGATCAAAGGATTAATTATATTTGTTTGGGATAAATATCCATTTCTCAAAAATGGCAAAACACATAAACGACATGTTTAATTTTGAACCTAATTACTGGTCTTCTCCTATTGTCACATCCATTAAAAGTATAAATAAATTAGGTTTTAATAATTTAACCTTTTGTAAATACGAGTAAAAAATTATAAGAGATGTGACAAAAAAAAGATCTTCATTCTGGAAGAACTTAGGTATCGCTAGTTTATTCGTGCCTAACAAAGAGTGACTTATGGAGTTAGCATTGAACATTCCCTTTGTTTGACCTAATATAGTATTCAGAGGAGCCTTATCTTTGTAAACTTTTTCTTATTTCCTTTTTGATCTTTGTTGGGCGTACTTAATCACACTTTTGGAATAATTAAAGACTGCTTTTGATATGATACCGTTTAACTGTATTTTAATTACAAAAATTAATTACAATTTTTCTGTTGATAAAGCTTAGCCTACTAAGTATAAATAATCTTAGAAATAATTGGAGACTGTGTGTTGATATAAAGTTAAAAAAGTCAATCCTCTTTTAACACAGTATATTATGTATCTATACGTGTGTTTAGTTAGATACAGAAATGACAAAAATCCACTAGTTAGGAATTTATTTATTATTACATGTTACAATGATAAAATTTGGTTAATAACACCATATGTTCATATGTAACTAAACGTAAATTCTGATTCTTCTTCAATAACAGCAAAATAATATATTTTCGTATATTTCTTTTATATATTTTTCTTTCTTTTCTTTCTTTTTGTGGTGGTGGGGTGGGTTCAGCTTAGGTCCTAATTGCACTGTTTACTTTCTTCATCTTTAAACGTAGCTTCAAACAAGCGAATAAATATCTAGGCCTTTGCTTATTACTTTATTCACATCAGAAGACATTTGTGTTGTTTCTATTTGTTTTGTTTTTTTTTGTTTTGTTTTTGAGTTGTTGCTATTGTTTCTGTTTGAGTAACAAATACTTTTTATGTTAGATATTTTGGCTTAAATTGTTATATTATATATCTCCAAAAACTTTTAATCAAACGGTCAAATTCTTTAAATCGTGTAGACATCGACCACTTTCGAGTGTGGCTCTCTGCTCTATGTTTTTAATTTCTTGCCATTGCTTTACTTAAAACCGGAGGAACGACACCAGTTGTATGAATCATATGATTTGACGTTAGCATTTAGTTTTATAAATGTAATTATTTTACCAAATAATTAAATTCTTTAATATAGTATAAGATTGTATTTGAGCTCTAATATTATATAATCAATGTTATCTCATTCTAACGAAATTAATCTAATATACACGTATATGTTAAAATACAACAAACTAGAGAAACAAATGGTCTAGCGATATATACGAAAAGCCAGTACGTGATTTTTCAGAAAGACCAATATGTTAGTTGAATACCTAAATAGTTATAAAAAGCGTATTCAAATATATTTTTCGATTCAGATTATTTTTATCAGAAGATTCAAAACTCCAATTTCTGTTGGATACTTGATCAATTACTTCAAAATAGTTATTTCCTTCTTTGTTTTTATGAGAAAGGTGTTATTTTCCTTTTTTTTTTTAAAATTATTAAATAGAAACGAACATAACCTCCACATTGTTTCCACTTTTCTCATAGCGAGAGGACAAACTAAGTTATGATTAAAGGAAGTGCGTAAAATAAGAGATAGAGACATTCACTACCTCACTTTCGTTGATTCATGCACACCTTTCATTACAATAGCTCTCTTCCAATCAAATTTCTTTTTCTGTCCCACTCCCTCCATATCCCTTCTTCTTATTTTAACTTTAAATTATTATTTCTGGACCGTCTTGTCCAATCAATGCATGTGTTGAATATCTACTTACTTTAAGATTCTAAATAAATAAGATAAATCGCTCTTTAGTTTAGTAATCATATACTTAATATAATTGATCCTAGATTGGCGGATGATTAAAACATGGATATATAATCAACCCTATAGGCCTTGCAAGTCAGGCTTAACTTTTAAGCAAAAAAAAAAAGTTAGGCTTAACTTTGCATATGTAATGTAAATACTAAAAGTAATTATTATATATTGTAAAAAATAACTTTGATCAAAGCAGAGTAAAAGATAACACGTTTCCAACGGTTCAAAACTGCCGCCAAATGTATGATACCGTTAACTAAAAGACATGTCACCATTCAGTGTATTCCGACAGAATAAAGACACGTTGGAGAAAACGTGTCCGTTTCACCAAGAAAAATAACAGACACGTGGCAAGGCGTGATTTCATTTTGCGCGTTTCGTAACGGTCAATCAAAAGCGCTGTAACCGACCGCACTTGATGAGTTTGAAACTTTCTGATTGCTTTTATTATTTGGCTAACGGAATCCTATAAACTTGACATCTATTATCATCACATTTTATTATTTTTTCTTATAATATAATTTGTAATTAAATTTACTTACTGATGCGTTGAAACTTTTTTTTCCTATTGCGTTTTGTAAAAAGTATGTCAAATAATTTTTTTTTTATATTCTATTTGTACTATGTTAAAGATTTTTTTTGTAAGCTTTCTTACCATTAAGTTAAATCTTTTGTTCCAAATTTGAAACCTACATCTCCTAATATATATTAGTATTAATGAGTCTTTTGTGTCAAGCCACTGGACTAAATTAACTTTCACACATTCTTTTCTGGTTTAAACCTAACTACTAACATACATCACTATATTCATAAGATTGTTTTTATTATACATACATTCTTAAGTTTGGTTGAATGGACATATTTACTCAAAGCAATTTCATGCATTTCGTTAAAAGCAAACACATGTAAATTAATGAAAAAGATAGGCCACGTACTCGCGTTAGTACAGTGTTTCACCAACCATTCATAGTCAATTCTTCTTTCACTATAAAAAGTTGTTTTCGTAGAATATAAATGTTGAAGGAAGTTTCCTAGAAACTTGATGGAAAAGGGAACTCAATTCTAATTTTGCTAGCTCGAAGCCTCGGAACAAAGTTTGGTACGTTGTTTTCTTTGGCATTTTCTAGACGTTTCTAGTTGAAACGGTGGAATATAATACATGTACTAGAGGATCAATAATTTTTTTTAATCAAAAATAGTAATACTATTTAGCAACTTTTTCTAATGTGGTATTATTAAATTAAATTAAATTAATTGAACATAAATATTGGTTACCAAATTTTATATAGTTAAATCGATTTTTTTACTTAGGAGGTTTATTAACAACGATTTTACTTAGCATGTTCACCATAAAATTAATTGTATTAAAAAAAAAATTAATTGAATTACCTACTTTATTAGATTTTGAAAAGAAAACTAAATGTTAGTCGACATCAAATGTATGCCCACATATAAAGCTTGGCTCAAATAAGAAATGTTGGCCCATATATATAAAACTTAGCTCAAATAAAACCCAACATAAATAATATTCCCCAGTCATACTGAGTTTCCGAGTAAATTCCGATAAGTCTAAATGGGCCTGGAACGGTGGAGTCTCCCGAGATCCTTCTGTTGTTGTGACACCTGGAGTCGTTTGTTAGTTTGCAACTGGGAGAAACGTTTTAAATATTGTAGCAATCATAGATACTGAAATACAAGTTACTGTTTTATCAACAGAGCTCGGGCCATGTTCTAATATATTCCTGATCCGAAGTCTGCTATTGCTAATAGCTGATGACATAGTGTAAATTATCCTTTTCAATATAAATAGAATTAGAGTCACCATGGAAACCAACTTGATGTACTAAACCATTAACCTAATACGTACGGTTGATTTACTTTTTATTTATAAACTTAAAATAATTATGTATGTCCCGTTAATAATTATGTAATGTTAATGTAAATTGTAATAACATATCCTTGCACTCAAACATGATAACACTTAATCACGTGTTAATGGTCGGGTGGTACATGGTGTCCCACATAACTTTAAGGATCGCAAGTTCGAATTTGTTGCCTTCAGATTTTCCTATCGTGTTGTCAGGCAACATACGTATCCAACTACTTTTGCGAACAACTAGATTTGACTGATGCCGATGATCATATTTCCAGAGATTAATCAGTTGGATCATGTTCTGTTGGATATCTCGGGTCAAAAAAACATGATAAGACTTGTTTACAAACACTTAAAAACAGTAAGACTTTTTTTTCAAAAAAGAAACGATAAGACTTTACAAAATATGACAATTTCTCCCTTGTATACTAATGTGTAGCCCTTACAAAAATATTATTAGCTTTATGTTTTATCGTACGGGTTAGGGTTTATTTGTTTGATTCTGTTCTATTTTTCTTAGTTAAACCCGAAGTGGTCAACAACTCCACATGTAAAGTTTCAAAAAAAAAAAAACTCCATATGTAATTCGGTTGTTTGATAGAGGAAAACCCACGCCACGATACGCAATAGGCATGTTCCTCATTGGTATTTACTATTTACCCATCTAGAGAAAAATATTCCTTTCTTTATTCAGTTTTTTTTTTGTTCGTTACAAAAGAGAAAGACAAAAGTGGCCACCATCAGTTTACATAGTAATGGTGACCACTTTTAGTAATTGGAATGCCAACATCACAACACTTTTAACTGAAGCGGTAATTTTATCTTTCCTTCCAATCACATAACGAAAGATCTTGTAAATCACGCAATGGTGTAATATATGATAATATCTCTAATTTAAAAATATATTATCTCCCTTTCACAAAGATAAAAGTTCTGGAATTTTTTTTCCACTACGAATTCATTCTTTTCTACAAATTTTTATTATTTAATAATTATAAATTCCAAAATATTAATTAATTTCATTACATTTATATTGATTTAATTATATTAAAAATTAATAATCAAAGAAAATGATGCATCTATGTTACAAATTTTTAATTTGTTTCTTAATATATGTTAACAAATAAAAATATTATTTTATGGAACAGAGGGAGTATAATATCAAACGCATGAGTAGTAAACTATATTAGATGGCATATCACTCAAACATGAAAATGTAATCAACGAAAATAATTACTTGAAAAAGTCATTAATGTTAAAACTACATAAAGCTTTATATATTCACGACGAAGACTGTGGGTTCTGTTGTTGAATCATAAAAGTATTTGTTCAACAATCCATAATCGCCGAGATTTCAGAATAACATACATATAATTTTTCTTTTAAAAATAAAATAAAATTTATGTAAAATAGATAAAATCCTAACAAACCCAAAGATTTATGCAGCAGTAGCAGCAGGCAACGGGCTTATTAGTTATTTAACGAGTCTATTTTTTTTGGTCAACTATTTAACGAGTCTATATGAAAAAAATGTCTGGAAAAGGAAAATAAAAAACAACCAAATGGAACTAAAAGAAAAAGAAGAAGAATATAATCAAAATAATAAATGGAACTAAAATAAAAGCATGGTTCATTTTGTCACTTTATATACGATAAACATCAAATTTAATTGACTCGGCTTACACTGAAATGTCTGCAATACAAAATTTTAAAATAAAAATAGAGAGATGCAATGATAATTAAAATATGTCACTTACAACAAGAACAAACTCTTTTTTTTTCCTTTCACTATTATGAAATTTAACGTCTGAAAATGCCAAAATAGATAGCGGCCAAAACGGAAGCATCATTCCTTTATTTTACTTTCATCTCCTCACTTCGCTCATCACCATAACCACACAACACAACAGAGAAAGCTTTCTGTGATCACAAACTCATGTTTCTTTTTTTTCCCAAAATGAGCTGATCATTACATTTTTTCACTCAACTCCTGTTTGTGTAATACATATTTACAAGATCAGTTACACGTTTTCGAATTTTACTTATCATCTTTGATCAAAGTTTTGAGTTTTACCTCTTCCTTGTTCTAATAAGTCTTGTCCATCCAATGGCTGCGATCACTGAGAATGATCCAATGGCTGTGATCACTGAGAAGTACATTGATGTTTCCAAAGATGTTCATGAAATTTGTGTCAACAGCGATGGAGAAAAGAACATTAATGGTGATGGAACTGAGAACATCTCTATCACTGGTTCCAAAAAAGAGTCTCAGCTCAAACCCGAATCCGAGTTAGATATGCAGAATCTTGTAGCAATGTTCAAGAAACTGAATCCTTTGGCCAAAGAGTTTTTCCCTTCTTACTACAACACCAATAAGACTGAGAAAGACAATCAAAATCTATTGGCAGATGATTTCGTGGCTAAAAAGAATGAATCCGGTGAAGAATTTGATCATGATCTCAAGAAGGATGATAATACTCGAAAGGTATAATCGTGGACTGATCTGATGATTTTAAATGTGACTTTTTTTTTTGTTATTTTAAAGCCTAACTTTGATTGAATGGTTAAATTTGATTATGTATGTGTGATTACAGAGAAGAAACAGTTATAGCCAAGGGAGGAGGAGGTTAAATGGAAGAATTTCTAAGGCTGAGAGAGAGGATAGTATTAGAAGAACAGTCTATGTTTCTGACATTGACCAGAGTGTAAGTTTGTATTAGTCTTTTAAATGTTCTTGTAAGAATTAAAATTAATTTGCATTAATGTAACACAATTATATGCTTTGTCATTCAGGTGACTGAGGAGGGTCTTGCTGGCTTGTTTAGTAACTGTGGACAAGTAAGATGATCCTTAAGCTTTTAAAATGCTTCTTGTTATATGTCTTTTCCCCTTTGTGGGTAATGTGATTAGTTCAGAAAATACTTTTGAGTCTGTAAAATAGGTAAAATAAGCTTTAAAAGATTATCTGTTGAAAGTGAGATTTTGTGCTAAATATTACTGCAAATAGATTCTGATCATCTAAAAGTTATATAAATGTTTGTGAAGTAACATTGAGTTATTGTTTTTGTGAAGGTTGTTGATTGTAGAATTTGTGGGGATCCACATTCAGTTCTTCGATTTGCGTTTGTAGAGTTTGCTGATGACCGTAAGTTTGGCTCTGCTGGATTCTTGAAATGCTTTCCATGTCCGCTCTTTTGACTCATAGTTGGCATGGCATTACAGAGGGTGCACGGGAAGCTTTAAGCCTTGGTGGAACGATGATTGGGTACTACCCGGTGAGGGTTTTACCCTCCAAAACTGCTATCCTTCCAGTGAATCCAACATTTCTTCCCAGGGTAAGTTCAGAAGATCTCCATCAATTTTGGTTTGAGTTTGATATTCTATTATTATTGGTGTTGTTTCAGTCAGAAGATGAAAGAGAGATGTGTTCAAGGACAATCTATTGCACAAATATTGACAAGAAGGTAAATGCTGAATAATCTACAAGTATATTTTGTTTTGGGTAGTATCTCCAGGTTTAAGCTTTGTTTCTTAGAATCATTAACCTAGAAACCCACACTTGAGTTTTTTATTTTTCTTTTTCCTAATTTAAAAATAATAATTAAAAAGTGAATCAATCGCGGGCCGTCACGTGTCAGTAAAACCCTGTTAATAACCTCCGATAATTATGCTCATACTACTTCAGGTTTCTCAAGCTGATGTGAGAAACTTCTTTGAGTCGGCATGTGGTGAGGTCAGAACCTAAACCTACTCTCTCTCTCTCTCTCTCTCTCTCTCTCTCTCTCTCTCTCTCTCTCTCTCTCTCTCTCTCTCTCTCTCTCTCTCTCTCTCTCTCTCTCTCTCTCTCTCTCTCTCTCTCTCTAACTTGGTTCTCTGTTTTATAATAATTTAGGTAACTCGCCTAAGGCTTCTAGGCGATCAACTGCATTCAACTCGCATAGCTTTTGTTGAATTTGCTCTGGTGAGCTCTTTAGATATTCAGTGGATGTGTTTGAATTAGCTTTGGCTCGTTTTACTGATTAATAGAAGTTTCTTGAGCGCAACGTCTCTGACTTAGAGTTGCATGGTGATTGACAAAATGGCATGCAGATTGAAAAAAACTTTTTATTTTTATTTTTAATAAATGAACAGGCAGATATTGCACTTAGGGCGCTCAGTTGCAGCGGGATGGTTGTTGGATCCCAACCCATTAGGTAAACTTCATCCATGCAGTGCTTTAAAGCTTTTTTTTTTCTTAGCATTTCAAAATGGATCAACATTTGACTATATATCTTTGTTTTCATTTTGTCAGGGTAAGTCCATCAAAGACACCGGTCAGGCCACGAATCACTCGACCACCTTCCACAAACTAAAGAGAGACCTGACATTTCATTTTCTTCAGTAATCTTTTTATTTTCCTGTTGGTTTCCGTTATCTTTTAAGTATTAGAACACTTATCTCCATTTATGTTAGTAGCTGGAAACACTATGATCCTGCTTCTCTCTTTGGAGCTCTTATTAGGCTCTCTGTCTTTTCAACTGATATACTTTCATCTTGGAGCTTTTTCTTTCGAAAGTTGTTGGCGTCTCTTCTCACAAGCTTTTTTATTTGTTTGCTCTATCTCTCACATTCACTCTTAACTTTCAAAAGTTTTCAAAGAGGAATTGGATGGAGGAGCAATGAGGCAATAAGGTTTTTTAGGTTTTGATCAGGATGACTATATCCATCACCATCCTTGTAAAACAAATCCATCACACGTGCAATGTTGACGGCTCGCACCAGAATCTGCCGTGGCACAGCTTTTGACATAACAAATTCCTCCATCATTATCTTATAATTCTCTCGTTCCATCTTCCTCAGTTCTTCAACCGCTGCTTCTTTGGTAACACCATGTTGCTTCATGTAACAGTTGACGCCATTTGCCACCTCTCCTCTGCTCATTTCTCGCTGTTCATTTATTATATTAAAGGGTTATACAAATCTGGTAGTAAGACTTGGTCTACGTGTATTAAAAAGACTTGGTCCATGTTGCAATATTTATATGTACCTCAAAAGTGACAATGTCATTTCTAAAACGAAATGCAGCATTTAATGCTTCAAATATTTTGGGTTTGGAGTTGAACCACTCATTCAATTGCTTCTCATCACAATCGTCCATTGATATAAATCCGTAGGCTGCCATGTCATCCAGTCCAGGTGTGGAGATACCAATCTCCATGTAGTCCTCAAAGCTTGGCACGTGACCTGCTCGTGACCATTTTGCTAACGCCACATACAATATCATCAGACTTTTAGTCTGCAAGGATCATTGTTAATCAGATTAACTAATTAACTACATCAAACTGGAACCTACTCCGTCTACTTCTTGAAATCGATTGTTTATACCTCATCAATAGTTGGTTGCAAACTACCGAACTTTCCTCGAGCTTTCATTTCTCGATCAATATCTTCAACAGTTTTTAACACACTTTGGTAGATGATTCTCATAGAACTTGGTAGTTCTTCCATGGCACCAAGATCCCACCTGGACAATTGATTTATTTTCTAGTTACATGAGATCACATACAATTGAAACTCTACTAATTTAATAAAATTTTCGGGCTTTGAGTTAGATGGTTGACATAATTCTACATGATAATAAGATAATAAATATATTTTTAATATAAATATATATATTCACATTAATATCATAAAATAATAATTATTTTATTTAAAATTTATACAAAATTATAGTATTTTCCTCAAAATGAAATTATTCTCTAAATTTATGTTATTTGAAGACTTGTATTTAGAAATATATCCACGTATCATGACAGACATATTTTAAATACACCTAAACATAAAATAATTGTATAAAAAGAGACAAGGGCTATTTTATAAATTTTATAATCATATACAAGATTTTTAAAACATTCATCTTATTTTAATTAAAATATATAAATCTATTTTTTCTAATTTAATAAAATACCAAATTCTTAAAAATATTAATTTATAAAGTTTTTACTATATATGGATCATAGATGCATAAGATATTGGTAGGTATTTGTATTCTTTTGTGAACTGGCCTATATTGGTAGATATGCATGCATGGTTGTACGTAGCGATACCTCTGGAAAGCATCATGAAGACTGATCACTTCGGGAAGAGTGGCATATGTATCACATGTATCATTCACAGCAGTGACGACCATTGAAAGTTTAGCGGCACGAATTCTAGCAAGTGAATACCGTGGCTCAAAAAACATTCCTAGTACCCCAAGAAAGATCTCCACGTTTCGGTCCCTTACGTAAGATAGCTTATTAGGCGCCATACCTAGCTCTTTCCACCATCTGCAGCCATAAACTAAGTTACATAACAAGTAGATATATTGATGATGAGAATCATAACAATATACAAACCTAAAAAAAGAAAACTTAATTACTTAGTGAGAATCTTAAGCTCTTTGATGTAGTGCATTTGGCAAAAGTTGAAGTTGAGCTTTGCAAACTTGAGGAGCGTCTTGTCGTGGCCTTCCTCCTGTTCGTAGAAAGAAATGTATTGTCGTGCGACCACTATCTCTATGTTATGATATCGTGCTCTATACAGTGCATGCTGTATCTGCTTAAAGAGATTTGGGCTAATTTCTTGACCAGTCAACGACCCCAAGTGATGCCGTGTAAAAGTCAATGCGTCGTCCATTATATCTTCAAAAGGTAGTCCGAGATGTGCTGCTTCATACAGCTGTAGTATTCCTCTAACATCCTGTGTTAGACCTTTCTTAAATTTCCTATCTTCACCTTTGAATCTGTCAAACACATCTATAAAATAAAGGGTTTCTAAGTAATAAATCTCTTCGACTAAAGATGGATCGTAAACAAATTTTCAACTAAAAATTTGAAGAAAGAAACTCTTAACTTTTATTTTATTAATGTTTGTCACTCTCTGTCTAAAATATCATGACAAAGGGTGGCAAACATTAACAAAATTAAATTTGAAAGTATATAATGTTGAAAGCTTAATTGAAGATTTTCTTCTGATTTAAAAATAGTTGAGATGTTTTATCATTAAAAATATTAAATATTTAAAACATTAATTATCATTTATACATTGTTTACAAATCTTATAATCAATCGATAATCTATACCATTATTTGAAAAGAGAATTTGATTAGTTATCAACTTCTCCTTGATTTTAGGTAATATTACTTATTTGTTATGTTTTCAATAATTATGTATAATTTATTATGCAATTAAAACGAAAATATTAATAATATTACTGATTTGTCAATTTCGCCATAATTTTAAGTAATTTTAATTATTTACCATTTTAAAATAATTATATATATAATTTCTTATATAATTAAAATGAATCTCTATAAATAATATTATATTTTAGAAAATAAGACAATTCTTATGTATTATGTTGTTATCTTGAAAATATATTTTCTATTAATTATATGAGAAGTAAATTTGCTGATTTATCAACTTCTCCCTAATTGTAAGTAATTTTAATTTTTGTCATGTTTTTAATGATTTTATATAATAAAAACAAATTTATTAATAATATTACTGATTTGTCAACTTCCTCATGATTTTGGATAATCTTTTATTTTTCATGTTTTTATGATTTGATTAATGAGTCATCAATTCAAATTGATAATATTATTTGAAATTTATAAAATAAGTAAAAATAAAGATTACGATAGAATTCTAAATATTTTACTTGACCCAATCACTAATATAATAGAATATTTTCAAACTAATTATTTTCTGAATTTACGCAGATACTATATATATATATATCACAACTCATATATTATAGTTTTTAATTTTTATTTGTTATAATTATAAGATGCATGTGTTAAATATGACTAATATAATAAAGTTTAGTGTTATTCCTCCATTATATTCATAAATTATTTTTATTTTATTTTGATCAACAAATTTGATTATTAAAATTATTATAAATTTTAAATCTATACAAAACTTACTTACTACAAGTAGTATTTAAATGATGTTATTCCGCGATATCGCAGGAAGTCATCAAGTCTATAAATATTTAAACTAATTTATAAATATTTATGCATTAATTTATCAAAAATAATTTATGAAACTAATTTATAAATGTTTAACACAAAATCAGGTTACTTTTTCTTTGAACAAAGTGAGGTTACTATATTACTTATTTTAGAACAATTTCAATGGCGGATTCTAGCATCTATGATTCTCAAAATTCATATATATGTATGTATATATTAAGATTAGTATTTAACTGTGAGTTTTTGACTTAGCGGAAAATTTAACCGAAAATATACTAATCTCAATGGCGGGTTCTAGCATCCGGGATTCCTAATATATATATATATGTATATATATATTAATATTTAATTATGAGGTTCTTAACTTTATGAGAAATTTAATCGAAAGTATCTTGTTAGTATAATTTCGGTTAGGTTTTCCGTAAAATTAAAAATTTTATAATTGTATATTAATATATATATATATATATATATATATATATGTATTTTGAGAATTCTGGTGGTAGAACTCCTAGTTTTTAGTGTTCAGAAAATAAGTTTAGATTGTACGTAGGTGTCTGCCTGGTAAAGAGAGCATAAAAGAAATTATATATACTCTATATGATTTTTAAAAAACCAGTCAACGTAAAAAAAAAATCAGTGTAGACGTTAAACAATAACCCTTTATATTATTACTTGGCTGTTGGCCCATGTGGCCCATTTACTTTAAAAACGTGGATATAGCCCGTTTATTTCAATTAAAGTTGTACCATATGTATTGATACATTAAAGATTTTTCATTTACCTGGAACCTATAAAATTTGGGAGCCTAAACTAGGGTTTTAATGGGTTTGGCTCAGAACTGGTCCAGTGTATATATGTAAATAAGGAAAACTGATGAAACACATTTTAAGAAGTCGTTAACTTACCGCAAGACATCTTGTGTTTGTATAGTCTGAAAACTTCAAACATGATTGCAATTGTTTCCAGATCATCTTCTTCTGAAATTAAGTCGTTCAGCTTTTGGAAATCTTGGTGTAGGATCTCTTCTATTTCACTCTCGAAATAATGAGCGGTACCGAGACCGATAAGCAAATGGATAATACGAATCTGCTCCTTGTCGCTATTGTGAGGACACATGAGTATGTCTCTTACTTTAGGTTTGCATCACAGATTCAATTTCTTGCTCAAGTGCCTCAAATTCCTACAAAGGGAACAATATGACTTAATTAAGGAAAGCTTGTTGATCATAAAACACATCAAATCAGGTGAATACTTAGAGGCATGCCTAGTGAAGGATATTTGAAACATTTTCTTATGTTAAATAGTTTTTATAAAAAATTGTAGGGCATGCTTATATTATTTACTTTTATACATACACAAACAGGCTTCCTTGATTGCTTCTAACTTGATTACATAAGATCGATAAATCAATAGAAATATCCTCCTCACTTATTTTTCTATAACTAAAACTGAGATGTGATGATGAATTAATTATCTATATCCTATTTTTACTCTTTCTATTTACTCACATGTTCATGTTCTTATTTTACCGTACTACTGTAAGTCTGTAATTTGTTTCTTCTTTATCTATATATGATTATTTATTTATTTATTGCTTAGTTTACATATTTTAAAGAAACTATGTAAATAAAAGACTAACTTTGTATGTTTCAGTTTAATATTCAAAAACCAAACATAAAAAATGATAAAATATTTTTTAAATCTTCCTTTAATTAAAAAAATTGATTACTTATATATTAGTTTGTCATAAGACAATATTGTTAAAAGTTTTATATTATTTTATTTTGCATACGACATCAGAATGCCTTGGCACGGCTCTGTGTATACTTACAGAGTCATTGACGGGAACAGAGAGGAAGTAATCTCCCCAAGTAGATGGAGGAAAGTACGTCAATGGACGAGTAATCTCAAGATCACCACTACTCTCACTCTTTACACATAACAAGTTGTGTTTTGTGGGTTTCTTGGAGGAAAGAGTATTGTCTTGAAGAAAACGGCGAGGAATGAGTGTGAGGTTGATCTTATGACAAAAAGGGCCGTTAAGAAGGTTAGGGAGAGTTGTAAGACCAAAACACATTTTTGATGCTTCCATTTGTAGACACTGTAACTAAAAGATAGACACGAGAGACTCTCTGCTTTGTTTTTGTTGTAGGGTGTCTTGTTTTGCTCCTCTTTTCTGTTTAAATAGAACCGGAATCAAGTGGAGAGGTTAATATGGCGAGTATTGATTTTTACCTTTATCTAAATTTCATGATTAATATTATCTATTTTATATGTATCACCATATAACTAATTGTATATTGGTTATTTGAATATTTTTAGATTTCTATATACCAAAATTGAATCTGAATCGAATCGAGTAATATGATTAATTTTAGTTATTTGGTTATTTAAAGATATTTTAGTTTGGATACAACATATCCAAACTGAATTGAGTAATATAATTAATTTGGTACAAATATTCAAATCCGTTTCAGAAACATTGATCATTTGAATATATTTAAGTTTCTATACATCATAACCGAACCCATCCGGATCTTGGAAAATCCGAGTCGAAACTCATCCATAAATTTACTATATTCGAATATAGTCTAATTTCAAAACCAAAAACCCGATACCTGAAAGAAATGATTTATACCTGAACGAGTAACTGAATACCTATGCCTAATTGATTTTGTAAACAAATAAAAAAAATCTTTTTAGCTGTTTTGAATTCCTATCAGAAATAAATAATTTTATTTAAACATGTCAAATTATTATAGTTAACATAAATTAAACGTTGTTGAATTATTATGATAAAGAGAATTAGTGAAATAGTTAGCAAGAATAAAAAATGTAAAAGATGTAATAAAACACTTAAAAATAGTTAAATTCTGTTTTGTATTTTTGTAATAAATTATGTCAAATTGTTAAAAATAAATAAGTGAAACAGTTAAAATTAGTTAAAAAATCAATGAAATTGTGAAAAAGTTCACTTAAAAATAGAGAAATATTATTTTGTTCTTTAGTTTTAATAAAATAGCGCATGCATATATCCCAAAGGGTCACAAGCTTATGCAAAATGTTCCATCTAAACCGATTCATTTTTTCTTTCATATATAGTGCCATAATATAAAAAAAAATATGTCTTTCTTTTTGTGTTAGGGGTGATCACGCAAAACGTCTTGAGTTATAACTCATTTTGATTGACTGTGAGATGATGAATAAACCTCCTTTTGAAGTCCTAAGCCTCGCTGGTCCATAGCTTATGATGTTCAAATTTAAACTTATGTGCTTCGAGTATCCAGCATTTTGGTAATCAAAGCATTTTCTGTTTAAGGAGTTTTGTTTCTCCTGTTTGTTCCATTTATAATCATTTTCTAAACATGATTTCTATATTTTATTTTAAAACCTGTTTAATCAATTTAAAAACTATTTTTTAAATGAGTAAATTGTACATAAATAGGATGAAGGAAAAAACACGCGAACCAACACATTTGATATGCTCAAATTTATAGTAAGAATAACTATACAATTTCGGAGTGTCAGTTGCATTTTTTAGGGATTGAATGCACATGAACAGAGATCACACAACAGATTTTAATTATTAGATTAAGCTATCAATAATTGAAAGCAGTAAACATCAATAAACAAACAATTTGTAGACGATGGAAAAAAAACATTATACCTAGGGAAATCAAACATGTAATTCATAATTGCAAGTAAAAAAATACCAGGATTAATAAGAACAGTTTTAGAAGTCAAATCAAGTCAATCAAATTAATAATTTTTCACTGCAGAAACAATCTCTATATAGACCCTAGAATTCCAAATTTCTTTGCAAATTCATCAAACTAAGAGAAATATTAAGTTCATGTTTGATATGTTCACTAAATCTTTAAACCAAATTTCTTTGCGAATAGTTATTCATCTTATAAATGATTAATTCAGACAATCAATAATGCTTTCGAATCTACTTATTATCCTAAGATCTAGATTTTTTGTTGTCAATCCAAATATAACATTAACAATCAAGATGAAGAAATCTATTCATAATCCTAGCAATTCTACCAACTTAGCAATTCATCCTAAACCCTAGAAAACCCTAAATCTAATTGATGATTTACCCAAACATGATAGAGAAATATAAATCTTATTTTGAATAAATTGCATTAAAAGACTAAGCTTAGAAATATTGGAGTTTGAAATCAATTTTTCAAGGAGTTATGACTTGTCTATCCAAAACTCTCTAAAATCCAATAAAACCTAAACTAAATAATGGCTTATGAAAACATACAAAGGTATAAAACACACGGCTTAGACACTTTTGTAAATGTGTGAAAACTTCTTGGCCTTTTTACTATTCTAAAACTTGCTTTAATACCAAATTACAACGTCGGTTTCTTTATAAGTGATGGGTGTCAACCGACATTCTCCATGGTGTTGATCGACACCAGGTAGAAATTACGACTCCAAGTTGCTCTCTCTGGTTCTAATTCTCTCCAGCTCCCATTTACTCTAGAATCTTCAAAGTAGTGCAAAATATATATATACCTGCAAAGGCTCTAAAAACTTCTCCAAGCATATATAGAGTCTAAAATAGGACTTATGTCTTTGTCAAAACCCATAAAAATCATGCTATATCAGCTCTCCTAAACTTATCATTTTCTTGGTCTCAAGCAAATCAACAAACAAAACCGTGAAAGAGGCTTATAAATGCACGAACTCACTTACTTTTTAGAACACACTTTCACCATTACTTGTTGCAAGCCACATCCAATAATACCATTCGGCCCGCATCTCATAAGATACATCTAAAACCACAATCACTAACCTCAATTAAGAGCTTAATGTACAATCTCATCGATGAAATATCGATCAAATGACACATGAACTCTTATCCATTCAGTTTTTTGGTCACACAGACAATCTTATTTTGGTTATTTTCTTCTCTTTTTTCTCATTTTTTTTCGATTTCTGTTCTTTTTTTTTCTTTCTTTTTATGAAAAAGATGTAGGTAAATAATGGACCACATGAAATTATTTTATCCTTCATCTCATGTTGAAACGTGATTGCAAATTGGATTAATTGAGCCTATAAACAGAGTACACTGTACAATAAAAACTGGTCATGTAGATGGGATCAGGGTTTTATTACACTATTAGTTCCATTGTCAATTTAATGGAAAGAGACGATTGTTTAACGAGAAATGAGAATTCATCTTGTAACTGGATATTAATAATATAATTTTAATTATATATAGAATTATTAAAAACATGATAAATAGGCAAAATTACCTAAAATTATGGAGAAGTTGACAAATCAGTAGTATTATTAATATTTTCGTTTTAATTGTATAATCAATTGTGCATAATTATTGAAAACATGAAAATAAGTGAAATTATCTAAAATCATGGAGAAGTTGACAACTAATCAAATTCACTTCTCAAATAATAGTATAGATAGATCTATAAAAAAGCACACAAGTTTGTTTTCAAAAATTATCTTTTGAATAATATAAAATAAAACGTTAAAATTAGTGAAACTATATGTTCCATAAAATTTTAAAATTAGTTAAATTTTTGTATTAAACATTTTTCTTAAATGTAGTTTATAAAGATTCTATATTTACTAGTTAATTACTTTATAAAATAATTTTATAAGTAAATTTAATAAAATTTTATGTTAAAATAATAATTAGAATAAATTATACGTTTAAAACTTTAGATTTAATTGTAAATATAATTTATTTGAAAAAGTTGGAGATGTGCAGATATCTGACTCTAATATTTTAAGTATTTGAGATTTTTTAAATTTTTAACAAATATTAATTATTAATATTTACTTTGCTCCGAAGACTTACATATATCAAAAAAAATTTGGATATAATTGAAACAAATAATAGATCGAAACAAAGTTAATGGATAAAATGTCAACCCTACAATTGTTACCTATACTTTTATTGTCGCCTTACCCTTTGCCAAAGTACATCTAAAAGTCTTTTCATTTTGAAAGAATTGTTAAATAAATAACCACAAAAGTTATTTTTCACTTTCTATTAGATTGGTGCAGATTGTTTTATAAAGATAAAATTAAAACCCCATGGTTAATCGTGTGGCAAGCCATATAGTTAATCCTCTTATATACGCCTGTTGTGAACAGTTTGTGTCGGTGTCATCGGTCTCTCTCTATGTTTTCTTTGGTTCCGTTCCCGCCAAGCCATACGGCTAATCCTCCCTTTATACGCCTGTTCTGATCAATTAGAAGTACATGTAAAAGTCGATGTTCTTTCTGACAGGAAACAAAATTAACTAAAATTACATCAGTGGTCAACTAATTACCCTTTTACGTTTGATTTCTGTTTTAGAAGCTTTATCTTCTGCACTCTGTTTTTAAGCCCAATTAACTAATCACATTTCAATTCCAGATTGAAACATGTAACATAAGGCAACGACTCTTATCGGGGAAACTGGGGTCAGACGATTAATTACTGGGAAATCTACACGATCAGTTTAATGGAAAGACACGAATCTCGACGATACGAAGATCCACTAGTTAAGTGTAATGTAATTTGCCTCCCTAATAAATAAGCTTGCGAATAAACAAGCTCTATCTCCCATGCAGTCGCAAGCTTAGTTTTAGGGTTTTGTACGTGTATATATACGAGGCTGTTTGTTTCATCATCTGTCGTCTCCATCTAGATGATCCATTTACATGATTCATCGAAATGATTCATCCAAATATTATTGAGATTGTTTGTTTGTCTATCTAGATAGATCATCTAGATGAATCATTTAAATAGATTTATGTTTGTTTCTTTACCTCTATATCTAGATAAATTTAATACACAAATTACTAATATATCCTTATTTAAATTAAATCATTTTCTTTACTTCACTATATTAATTTTCATTAATCATATAAATATAATTATTTTAAAATGCGTTTTTTGGTTTTTGCGGTTTGACGGAAAAATGTTTTTTTTTGCGTTTTGGCGGGAAAATACGTTTTTTACGATATTGGCAGGAAAACGCATTTTTTGGTTTAGGTTTGTAATTTGTGAATATTTGAAGGGTATAATAGATATTATACAATTTTGACAGAACCATCTCCATCCAGATGATTCAAATTGGTTTAGCTGAATGGACTTTAAGAATAAGTCTAAAATTTCAAACTTTATATAGATGAACCATCGAGATGAATTGTATTTTTAATACTTAACAAAGAAAACTGACATCTCCATCTAAATTACTCATCTTGATGGTGAAACAAACATGTCCTATGAGAACCATGAAAATGGAAAGAAGAACTAATCTAAGAAATACCATTGATGTTTAATTTCTTTCTCTTAATATGAAAAGAAACCAAAATTTATCTTTATTTGAAATCAACTACACTGGAGAATGCAGGTTAGAATAAATCTAACACAATTTCTCAAAATAAAGTAAAATATAAACTATTATGTTGAGTATCTAAAAATTAAATACTAACAGTTTCAAATAACTAAGTGAGCTTGGCCTAGTGATAAATGTGCTCCAGTTGGAGCTTTCACTTTGAGTTTGATTCTCCTTGGCCACCCGTAGACGTTTTAAGTAACAAAAATATCTGGATTTGTATGGATCTCTTGGTGATTAGTTCTTGAGCTTAGAAAATCTTTGAGATCAGACCACAATTGTAAAAAAAAAAAACAGTTTATATACTTACTTACATATAGGTTTAGAACCTCATGTTGAAAACTCTTCATTGGAGATTTTGTGAATAGTTTTTTTTATTAATTTTGGTAACTTTAGCTAAATATTACATAACATAGTAATTAAATGTAGATGTTAATTAATATTGAATAAATAATCTATATCAAAAATATTGAACAAATAATAATCATATAATATGGTTTACATGACTATCAGTATTTTTGAACTTTACGACTCTTTAAAACTCAAATATTTTAATATATATATATGAAGTGGATCCTAATTTAGATTATATTATAATATAACTCAAAATCCTGCAAACACTACGAACTTTTAATTTATTTTAGAAGCTTTCTCTTCTGCACTCAGTTTTCAAGCTTAACTAATCCAACTTGCAAGAGACAACCTGGCGATATAGCATCTTTCCGATGGCTGAATTCATGGACAAGCAAGAGACAACTTAGCTTCTTTGAAACTTATTCCAAAAACTCGAGGCTTCAATTCAGATAATCAAGATCGGCCAGACTGAAACATGTGATGAATGATTTAAAATAAAGCAACGATTAATTACTGAGGAATCTACATGATCAGATTTTTATTGTGTGCATTGTTTTCAATCCACGACACTCCTGGTTATTTAAGGCGCCTTTATCAATTACCTCACATTTTAGACTTTAACAAGTTTTTGATTAGATCTGAGCATATTACTTTATATATATGAACCAAGTTGTTAATATTAAAATTCAAATTAAAAGCTCTATAATTTTACTTTGTGGAAAAAAGAGAGGCCATATTTGAAGCAATGTAACGAGGAATTTGTGAATTGCCTTCATTATATCAAACAGAGTTGAAGATCCTGATGAAAGTGTTCGTTTTTTTTTTGATTAATTTAAGAGTATTTCAGAGTTATGGAAGGGTCCAGACTAATCCTAAGAGGAGATATAATCCATGGATAAATTCTATTTTTAGGTATGCAAATGGACCGTAAGCAGGGACTCATATTTCATTTAGCAATGTGATTTAGTTTCATATGGCAAGTAGATCGAACTTGAAACATGTTGGTATCTTAATCATGTCTTCTTACGATTCGACCATAAGTCTCGGTCATGAAAGCGTTCTTGCTTACAAAATAACTAAAGCAATTCGAGACCATATACCAAAACAATAACCGAAAGAGTCTAATACCCTACATATGTAATGTACGGGGGATAATGTGAATATAGTACAATGAAGCTGATCGTAAGTAGATAGGTCAAAGCTGTTTTCAGACAGATTTAGCAAAAAAAAAAAACTATCATCACTACCCACATGTGTTTAACAAAACCTGCCTCTTCTGTAGTGACCGCTTGAAAACGGGGCCACCGGAAAGCTTAACTCCCGCACCGAGTCGTAGATTGTCGGTCCTTAAAGAACACGCAATTGCGCGTTGTGCAGATGAAGCCTTGTCCAAAGCGATGGCCCTCAAACACGAACCTACCCAAGGTGTTTTTAAAAAAAAAACATTATGGAACAACGTGTTCGAACAAGAGTACAAACGTAATCCAAGGCGAGAGCCGAGACGTACCTTGGAAAGAGACGAGGAGTGACTTGGAATCATTGGCTCTGAATGAAGAATCGGTATGGAGTAAGCAGTGGAAGAGAGTGAAGCTGCCATATCAAGCATTTTTTTTTTGTAACACATCAAGCATTTTCTTAAACTATGGATCTTTAGTTAAAAAGAATCTTAGTTGATCTTTACCAGAGCAGAACAAACTGCAAATGATTCTAATGATTTGATGTAGTATATGATATGATATACTTGTAAATCTACACAAGAAGACTTTACTATCAACTCAAGATTCGTGCATATAGTATTAAAATGCATTAGTAGTCTATATGTATAGGGTTTGCCTGATATTTTCGTATACTGTTCAAAATTTGACATACATTAGTAGTCCATATGTTGAGTCCATTAGTAACTTAAAGTCTAAAGCAATATAAATTAATTTTGATATCGCTGAAACCTGTCAAAATGACTATGATTTACTGGTTTAGACCGTTACGACTACGAAGGACAAAAGTTCATGACACTAATAAAAAAGATCAGGCCAGGCCTGAAAAACTTTACAAAAATAAAGGTTGGAAGCCTAAAAGTAGAAAAGAGCCACCAAATAGTGTTGAACCTACCATCTTCGGATGAGTTGCTTGCTAGTTTGACCATTTGAACTATTGACACTGTTTAGATATAGGCAAAAAAACTTTATTTGTTATATAGGACCAGAATCGGATGCTTATAATGCTTATGTCTAGAGCTGCTACTGAAAAACTTGTGTATGTATCGCACATACATACACAAACCAAAAAGTATGAGAGGGGGGCACGAGGAGTGCTCAATGCACATGAAATACAAAGAACTAAGGAAAGAAATATCTCCCGAATTCACTCTTAATTAACTTTCATAAGTTTTCAAAGAGGAATTGTATGGAGGAATAAAGAGACAATAAGGTCTTTTAAGTTTTGATCAGGATGACCAAATGCATCACCTTCCTTGTAAAACGAATCAATTAGACGTGCAATGTTGAGGACTCGCACCAGAATCTGCCGTGGCACAGCTTTCGACAAGACAAATTCCTCTATCACTATCTTATAATTCTCTCGTTCCATCTTCCTCAGCTCTTCAACCGCTGCTTCTTTGGTAACACCATGTTGCTTCATGTAACAGTTGAGGCCATTCGCCACCTCTCCTCTGCTCACTTCTTGCTGTTCATTTAATTATATATATTTAAGAGCTATGAATTTGGTAGTAAGACTCGGTCCATGTGTAATGTATCACATACTTACATACCTCAAAAGTGGCAATGTCATTTCTAAGGCGAGATACAATATTTAAAGCTTCAAATATTTTGGGTTTGGAGTTGAACCACTCATTCAACTGCCTCTGATCACAATCGTCCATCGATATAAATCCGTAGGCTGCGAAGTCATCCATTCCACATGAGGATCTCCCAATCTCCATGTACTCTTCAAAGCTTGGCACATGACCTGCGCGTGCCCATTTTGCTATCGCCAGATACAATTTCAGCAGAGTCTTAATCTGAAAGGAATATTGTTAATTAGATAAATTACTAGTTTATGATCCGCGTATTGCGCGGAAAAAACATTGTATATAGAAACTAATTTTTACATACTAATTCTTATTTTACGTTTTGTTACATATTATAAAATTAACAAAATAATAATTATCTATTAAATGCTTGAAAACAATTAATTTTATGTATATAATTAAATTGGTTCAAAAACATCAAAGCAATCACTTTTGTTTATTTACAACTATTTTATGGTGAATAAATCTAAAAAATCACTTATATATATAAATATATAATATATTTTAATTTTAATATGTATATCTATTAAATGAGACTTTTTAATCATATGGTTTTATGATTATCTATACATTTTCATATAAAAATTGTAAACTCGTGATAACAATATTTTCAGTATGTGCTTTTTAATAGTTTAATAATTAATAATCTTTCTTGAAAAATCACTGCAAATTTTGAAATTAAAATTGGTTCTCAATTCTTATTCAATGAAAATTTTAAATTAAAATATTTGTGTATTTTTATATGGTATATACTTTAATATTATATATATGTCTATATTATTTTGAATGTCTATTAAATGAAAATTTTTACTCAAATAGTTTTATAATCATTTATATCTTTAGATAATAAAATTTTTAAACCATTGGTTTACAATTTTTAATGTAAGAGACTTTTAACAATTTTAATAATTTAAAGTTATTTAAAAAAAATTATAAGATATAAAATGTATATTTTTATTATATAGTTAATATGACTGCTTATTTTATTTCAATAGTATAAATTAAACATATTTGACGGAGTATACAAAAATTGTTATCAAATTTTTTATTATTAAAATTCTTAATTTTCATATATATATATATATACTTTAATCATATTAGGTAATCTTTTGCTTTTCTTTAAGGAAAAAAATACAAATAGTTATTTTACATTGTTAATTAGTTTTATGATTAATTTAATGAAAACTATAATATAAAATTAATGAACCAATATCAACATATTTTTCTAGAAACTTTGAGAAGCATTTCCGTGATGACAAATGTCATAGTTTAATGTTGCAATTTTGTATTTCAACTAGGTGATTACTTTCGTGCATGCGCGGGGTAAATTTTATATATTAATAATTGTTGAATACTAAATTTGATTTTTCAACCACCACATCATAAGTTCTCAAACGTATAGTCATTACCGTTAATATAAGATTAATGAGTAGGGTCTTTTTTGTTGATGTTTTTTTCAAACTTATTTAATTCACATTGTGCTTCGATGATATCATCGAAATGTTATAATTCATTATCTTACTTCGATATGAAGAATTGTATTTTTGAAATGATATGAAATACATTGGAGTGATCATGAGAGCTTAGGTTATAAAGAGTTTATATTAATTGCTTTCAGAAAACAGTATATAGATTACATACATTTTAGTATTTTACATAGTATGATCAAATAATATTTGAGATCCGCGCTTGCGCGGAATGAACATTAATTATGTATACAAATTATTTATACATACTATTATTGATTTTGTGTTCATTTACGTATTATATAATAATAAATATATTGAATAATTAGAAGCGGATAACTAATACGTATAATTAAATTGGAGTCAGCGCATCCATAAAAACAATCCCTATTTTTATTTAAAATAATTTTTGTTGGTAAAAAATAAAAATAAAAATTTATTTATTTTATATATTACTCTCTCTGTTTCAAAATGTTATATATTTAGCATTATATATATACACACATATATATATATAAGCTGATTATATTAAATAAGATTTCATATTTATATGATTTTATGATCATTTGTCTCTTGCTATAACTAAAAAGTTAATCCATTGATAACAAAAATTTCAATGTAAATTTTTAACGGTCTTAGTAATTATAATCGTTTAAAATTTTTAAAATATAGCATATAAGAAAAAATCTAATTTTTTATTCTATGTTTAATGTGATTCTTTAATTTCTTTTAAGAATATAAAATTAAACAAAAATGATTGAGGATAGACAAATTGTTATCAAATCTTTATTATTCAAAATCATTAATTGTCATATATTTGTTAATCATATTAAGTAATTTCTTAGTTTTTTAAGTAAAGAATGAAGAATATTTTTTATACATTACTAATTAATTTGATATTTAGTTTAATAAAAAATAAGTATAATATATGTTTAGATGAGCCAATCTACTTTTTTAAGGATTCTAAGAATCATTGTCGTGATGACAAGTGACTACCAAAACATGTTGTAATGCTTCAAGGTTAATATATAAGGAATATCAAATTGGGATCTACTCCGTCTACTACATAGAAATCTTTTTCTTATACCTCATCGATAGTTTTTTGTAACTCACCTCATCGATAGTTAGTTGCAAACTACCAAACTTTCCTTGAGCTTTCATTGCTTGGTCAATATCTTCAACAGTTTCTAACACATTTCGGTAGATGATTCTCATATAGCTTGGTAGTTTTTCCATGGCACCAAGATCCCACCTGTTGATTTCTTTTTTAGTTTCATTAATCCATGAATAAACATAAATGGATCATAGAAGATATTGGTAGATATGAATGCTTGTAGATGAGATACATAAATACCTCTGGAAAGCATCATGAAGACTAATAACTTCTGGAAGAGTGGCATATGCATCACATGTATCATCCACAGCAGTCACGACCATTGCAAGTTTAGTGGCATTAATTCTTGCAAGTGAATACCGTGGCTCGAAAAACATTCCTAGTACAGCAAAAAAGAACTCCACAGTTCGATCCCTTATGAAAGATGGCTTAGGCGCCTTACCTAACTCTTTCCACCATCTGGAGCCATAAACGAAGTTACATATCAAGTAGATTGATGATCAGAATAATATAAATATACACACCTAAAAAAGGAAAAACTTAATTACATGGTGATAATCTTAAGCTCTTTGATGTAGTGCATTTGGCAAAAGTTGAAGTTGAGTTTTGCAAACTTGAGGAGCGTCTTGTCGTGGCCTTCCTCCTGTTCGTAGAAAGAGATGTATTGCCTTGCCACCACTATCTCTATGCTATGATATCGAGCTCTATACAGTGCGCGTTGTATCTGCTCAAAGAGATTTGGGCTAGCTTCTTGGCCAGTCAACGACCCCAAGTGATGCCGCGTGAAAGTCAACGCGTCATCCATTATATCTTCAGATGGTAGTCCAAGATGCGCTGCTTCATACAATTGTAGCATTCCTCTAACATCATGTGCCAGACTTTTCTTAAATTTCCCATCTTCACCTTTAAAGCGCTCAAACACATCTATAAAAGACCAATACAAACACTAAGTACTCTATGAATTAATAAACATTATAAAGTATTACATTGATTTGGTTTCAAATTTAATCAGTTTAAAATAGTACAATACAATTCAATAAATTAATAAACTATAAATTTTAGAAAATTTTAGAATAAATATGGAGAAATTACAATTCTAACACAAGTTTGATATCATTTTACAAATTTACCTTTAATGAATGAAAATTTTCAAAAATACTTTTAAATTATGATGAAAATAGACTAAATTGTTTTTTAAAAATACTAATAAAAAATTTAGAAACTCAGCTACACCCCTTCAACACTAAACCGAAAACAATAATCACTAAAATGTAAACCCAAATGTTAATATATTTTTGATTGAATGTATTTTTGTAAAGTGACACTTAGCTTATGCTATTTTTACCAATTTCTCAATAAATATATAGTCCTTCAAAAGTTATAAATAGATATATGTTTATGTAAATAAGGAAAACTGATGAAACACATAATTTACCACAAGACATCTTGTGTCCGTATAGTCTGAAAACTTCAAACATGATTGCAATTGTTTCAAGATCATCTTCTTCTGAGACTAAGTTGTCCAGCTTTTGGAAAGCTTGGTGTAGGATCTCTTCTATTTCGCTCTCAAAATAATGAGCGGTACCGAGGCTGATAAGCAAATGGATAATAAGAATCTGCTCCTTGTCGCTATTGTGAGGACACATGAGTATGTCTCTTACTTTATGTCTCATCACAGATTCAATTTCTTGCTCAAGTGCCTCAAATTCCTACAAAGAGAACCATATGACTTAATTAAGGAAAGCTTGTTGATCACGAAACACATCAGATCAGGTGTGTACTTACAGATTCATCGACCGGAACATAGAGGAAGTGATCTCCCCAAGTAGATGGAGGAAAGTAGGTCAATGGACGAGTACTCTCAAGATCGCCACTACTCTCAGCCTTCAGACATAACAAGTCGTGTTTTGTGGGTTTCTTGGAGGAAAGAGTGTTGCTTTGAAGAAAATGGCGAGGAATGAGAGAGAGGTTGGTCTTATGACAGAAAGGGCTGTTAAGAACGTTAGGAAGAGTTATAAGACCAAAACGCATTTTTGATGCTTCCATTTTTTAGAAATTTTCTTTAAGAGATAGACACGAGAAACTCACTGCTATGTTTTTGTTGTAGATATGTGTTGTTTTGCTTCTCTGTTCTGTTTAAATTGAACCGGAATCAAGTGAAGAGGTTAATATGATCAAGTAAATATAAAAGTAAACAAGAGATTATTGATCCGCGCATCCCCCTAAATATTGGTTTTACTTTAATATAAGTGATATTTTTTGTGTGATTAATGTTATATATTTTATATGTGTCACCATATAACTAATTGTATATTGATTATATAAATAATTTTTGAAGTTCCTATAAAGATGCAATACAATATTTTAAAGTAGGTTAGTTCTATTTTGTACTTTTATAATAAATAATGTCAAATTATTTTTAAAAGACAATAAATAAAGTGGTTAGAAAAATGAATGAAAATCTGTAAAAATTCATTTAAAAATATGCAAGTAGTTTTTTGTACTTTAGTTTTAATATAATAGATTATTAATTAGGAAATTTGTTTAAGTAAGTCAAATATTTTTTTTCAATATTTTTTTTCTTTGTTAAAGTCGTGATTATCGATGATTTGGTTTAGTCTGGTGCCTCACTAATTTAATGTCATGTTCTGATTCTTGTGCCCTTTTGAAAGTCTTTTAGCTGCACATTGAGTAGCAAAAATTAGCGCATGGCATATGTTATAGTTTTAGAACACCTTTAACAATTGTATAAAGACAACTTTCTTTATTAATGTTAAGAAACTCTGTCAAAACTAAACACTCAAAAGCATTCACAATATCAAAATTACAACTTAACTTTGATATTTATAGGAATGTTAAACCTCTTTTCTAATCCTATTCCTAATGAAAATAGAAACTTTTTTTTCTATTTATAATACAGTAGATAATTTCATTTTATCCTTAACCAACTTGTTCAAAATAACTTGAGCTGCAAGCTACTGAAGCTTATCCAACATTCACCCTCCTAAACTTCAAATCTTCTTTAGACATGTCTTGCATTCCTATCCTCTTCCTCATTTCTCCACACTTGACTCTTGCCAATGTCTTGGTCAAGATATCGGCCTTTTGTTCAGTTCCTGACACATAATCCACATTAATTAATTCTCTCTCAATGCACTCTCGTATAAAATGGTAATGCTTATGTATGTGTTTGCTTTTACCATGAAACACCAAATTCTTTGTAAGTGAAATTACTGACTTGTTGTCGATCTTGATCATCACTTGTTCAGTCTTCCATCTTGGTATCTCGCTCATGATGTCTTGGAGCCAAATAGCTTGACGTGCCACTTCTGTATCTGCCATGAATTCTGCCTCACAAGATGATAAAGCATTGTACTCTGTTTTTGAGAACACCATGTGATGTATAATTCACTATAGTAGAATATATGACCCGTAGTACTCTTTCCATCATCTTTGTCAATGTTAGGCTGCTCTCACTAAACCCAACAAGTTTCTTTGATCCTTTGCGAGTATACTTCAAACCAAGCACCATTGTCCTTTGAGTTATTGAAGAATGTGCTTCATGATTTTCCATGTGATGTACGAGGAATTTGCATATAACGGCTAGTAACTCCAACCAAGAATGCTAAGTCAGGTCGCTTATGGAGTAAATACCTTATGAATCCAACGTTTCTTCTATAGCTTGTGGGTTCTATCTCTTCTTCTTCTACGACGTTTGAGACTTTCAAATCGAAGTTCATGGGAACTTTGATCGAAGACCAGATTCCTTCAAAATCCTTCTTGCATAAGATTCTTGCTTGATTTTAATTTCATCTTCTCCTTGAAAGACTTCAATGATGAGGTAGTAAGTAAGTTTCCCAAAGTATAACATCTCAAACTTAGACGCCATTCCCACCTTGAAATCGCTTACTCCTTTTAACCTATTGTCGGTTATGAATAAATCATCCACATATATATCAACAATAAGAAGATCTTCTCCTCCTTCCTTGCGATACACAAAGGTCTCCTTTGAACATTTTTAACTTCATTGCTTTTAGGATTTGATCTAGCTTCATTTTCCAAGCTCTAGGGGATTGTTTCAAACCGTACAAGGCCATTGAGAGCTTGTACACTTTGTGCTCTTCACCTTTTACTTCAAATCCTTCAGGTTGTTCAACATAGACATCTTCTTTTAACTCCCTCTATAAGAATGTTGTCTTCACATCCATGTGATGAATCTCCCATCCATGTGATGCCACCAATGCTATCAGTAACTGAATGGTTTCAAGTTAACTAAGTGCGAAAAGTTCATCAAAATCTATGCCGGATTCTTGTAGATATCCCTTAGCTACAAGTCGTGACTTGTATTTTTTGATAGCCCCATCCGCATTCTTCTTTATTTTGAAAACCCATTTGAGACCAATGACCTTTATATGACTTGGTTTGTCAACTAGAACCCATGTCTTGTTCTTGCTGATTAAAAAGATTTCTTCCTTGCAAGCATCTCTCCATTCTTTCATGTCTTTAGCTTCCTTAAAATTCCTTGGCTCATGGTTGATTGATAGTAGTAGTCTCTCACATTCTAGTTCAGCTTGAAGTCTTTCGGTTGAATAGGTTGTTTGGAGTTATGCGCTCTTCTTGCTCATCTAATTTTGTTGACATGGATACTACATCAGCTAATTTTGCTGACGAGAATGTCATGTGTACAATAACTTAAAAAAATAAAATATTTATTTTATACAATAATTTTTTTTTAGAAGAAAATGTAATCTTTGTAATGATTCAATGTTCGTGTTTGTGATTGTGTTACTCTCGATTAATTTTGATTCTTTTGCTTGCATTGAAAGAATTTAGATTGACTTATAACAAATTCTCAATTTCTTAAAACAAATTATTCACATGATTACATAACCAATGTAAAAAGTTTATATACAAACACATAATCAAGATTAAGCAAGATAACACGATAGTCAAAACATTATAACAAATATATCTTTTATATAAAATAAATTTTATTATTTAAATTAATTTTTGGTTAATTTTAATATATACTTGTAATTTATAAAGGGAGATGATTACATTTTCTAAAAAAATATTTTTATAAAACGATTATTTTTTTATTTTTAAATTAAAGTTATTGTTTATGTGGCATTGAGTAAAATTAAAGTTGATGTATCATCAGCGTGAGTAAAATTATATGATAGTAATTGATATGATGACTTGAGTATGATTTCGTCAAATAATTAAACAAGATGTTTGATTTTGTAAATTTTTAAAAGTGTATATATCTATTTGTATGGTGATATATTTGATGTACAAATTGAACATATTACGATATCTTGAATATGAAATGACTTTTCTCTACTGATGCTTACTCTCTAGAAAAGTTTTTTTTTTTTAACTTTTTCTCTATTGGAAAGAGAGTTTGAAATATTTTCCAAAAACTCGAGGCTTCAATTCAGATAATTATCAGATCTGCCATACTAAAACATGTGATGAGGAGTTAAAATAAAGCAACGATTAACTGATGAGGAATCTACATGGTCAGCTTTTATTGTACAGTCTGAGTGCATTCTGCACTCTGTTTTCAGCTTTTATTATATGTTATAATAATAATTATAAAAGTTATATATTTAAAATTTTATATTAATTGTAGATGTACATCTGTTTGTATAAAAGTCAGAGATGAGAGAATACCCGACTCTAATATTTTGAGTATTGGTGTTTTTCTTCGTTTTTAACGAATGTCAAGTATTAATATTTGCTTTTGGTTCGAAGATTTACGAATATCCAAATTTTTCGGATCGAAGAAAAACAAATAACAGATCAAATCAAATCTAATGAATAAAATGTCAAACACTACAATTGTTACCTATACTTCTATTGTTGCCTTACCCCTTAACAAAGTACATGTAAAAGTCGATATTCTTTCTGAGAGGAAACAAAAGTAACTAAAATTACATCAGTGGTCAACTAATTACCCTTTTACGTTTTGTTTTAGAAGCTTTATCTTCTGCACTGTTTGTAAGCTCAATTAACTAATCACATTTCAATCCCAGACTGAAACATGTAACGAACGATTCAAAATAAGGCAACGACTCTTATCGTTACAAATAGGAATCGGGGAAAATAGGGTCAGACGATTAATTACTAGGGAATCTACACGATCAGCTGTTTTTAGACTATAAATTTCGTTGTCGCTTTAATGGAAAGACACAAATCTCGACGATACGAAGATCCACTAATTAAATGTAATGTGCTCTAACTCCCATGCAGGCGCAAGCTTAGTTTAGGGTTTTGTACCAGGGAAATGGAAGAAACTAATCTAAGAAATAACATTGATATTTAATTTCTTTCTCTTAATATAAAAAGAAACCAAAATTTATCTTTATTTGAAATCAACTACACCGGAGAATGCAGGCTGAACTCAGGTTGGACTAAATCTACAATTTGTGTAGGAGAAATTGCCAAAATAGCATAAGTTAAATACCACTTTGCAAAAATACAAACTATCAAAAATATATTAACATTTGAGCTTATACTTTAGTTAAGGGGGTTGAATTTCCATTTTTTTATAAATATTTCAAAAAAATTAACTAAGTCTATTTTCATCAAAAAAATTAAGGTATTTTACAAATAGTTATTTATTAAAGGTAAATTTGCAAAGTAGTATCAAACTTAGGGTATAAATGAAATTCCCCCTTTATGTAGACACTATAAGAGCATCCTTATTAAAGGGGCTCTAACACAAGTTCTCAAAATAAAGTGAAATATAAAATATTATGTTGGATATCTAAAAAATTAAATACTAACTGTTTATATACTAATATATATATATAGGTTTAGAACCTCATGTTGAAAACTCTACATTGGAGATGCTCCAAGAAAATATTATCCGGTTTTGCATAATAAAACTATTATTCTGGAACTCGACTTTATTTTAAAAATATTATTTCTCAGATCTTGTGGATAATTTTAATTAATTTTGATAAATTTAGTTAAGTATAAAAAAACGTACTAAATAAATAATTTAATAATTATTGAACGAAAATAATATAAAATCAGATAATATGGTTTATATGACTCATCATTTTTTTTAACTTTATGAATCCTCAGTTTTAAAACTTAAATACTTTAATATATATATATATATATATATATATATATATATATGAATTGGATTCTAGTTTAGATTATATTATATATAAACCATAAATTGTTTTGCTAGCTCCACTCAAGATATTCTAGAATATAACTCAATATCCTGAAAACACTACGAACTATTGTCTGTGCGTGAATCTTTATACGTTCCCTTGTGTTATAGATAATAATCCCATTGAAGCTTATAAATGATTGGCCTTCTTCCGTATAAAGAAACTTCAAATAAGATAATGTAAAAACATTATTCAGGTTCTAAGTTTTCATTTCTGAGTTATTAATATTATTGTTATTATTATTAATAATTATCATACGATGAAATTAATCTAGTTTTACCAGATGGCTTTTTTATGAAACTAATATTTATAATTAGTTATATATTTTTTTTAATTATAGACACTAATAACTTTTGATTTATTTTAGAAGCTTTCTCTTCTAAACTTAGTTTTTAAGCTCAATTAATCCAACTTGCACGAGACAACCTGGCAATATAAGCATCTCTCCGATGGTTTAATTCACAGATAAGCAAGAGACAATTTAGCTTCTTTGAAACCTTTTCCAAAGAAACATGTGATGAAGGATTTAAAATAAAGCAACGATTAATTACTGAGGAATCTACATGATCAGATTTTTATTGTGCATTGTTTTCAATTCACGACACTCCTGGTTATTCAAGGCGCCTTTATCAAGTACCTCACATTCAGGAGCTGATCCGTACGCAACGTTTAGGGTATATATTTTAGCAAAAAAAAAAAGAACACCTTTAGGGTATATTGTTATTTAATCTTTTCATATCAAACTTTTATTAGTACTAGGGGTTAATTTTTGCTACACGCGGAACTATTTTAATTTTTAAACGTTAGCTATATAGATATTTTTATATTATATATTTACTTATTATTTATTTTTTTCTTATATTATATATTTATTTGTTCTAATTATATTGATTTTATATCAAATGGTAATATTATAATATATGTTTAATGTAATATTTATATTTTTTATATTATATATTTACTATTACATTTTTGAAAACTCTTCACTGGAGATGCTCCAAGAAAATATTATTCGGTTTTGCATAATAAAAATAAAATATTGTTTTGGAACTCTACTTTATTTAAAAATATTATTTCTCAGGTCTTGTGGATAATTTTAATTAATTTTGATAAATTTAGTGAAGTATTACAAAATGTAATAAATAAATAATTCAATAATCAAATGTAGATGTTAATATTGAACGAAAAATAATATAAAATCAGATAATATGGTTTATATGACTCATCTGTTTTTTTAACTTTATGAATTGGATCATAGTTTAGAATATATTATATATAAACCTTGCTAGTTCCACTCAAGATATTCTAGAATATAACTCAAAATCCTGAAAACACTACGAACTATTGTCTGTGCGTGAATCTTTTACGTTCCCTTGTGTTATAGATGATGATCCCATTGAAGCTTATAAATGATTGGCCTTCTTCAAATATAATAATTCTTTTTAGGGGGATTTCATTTATACCCTAAGTTTAATATCACTTTGTAAATTTATCTTTAATGAATGAATATTTACAAAAATACCTTAATTTTTTGATGAAAATAGACTTAGTTATTTTTTTTAAAATATTTATAAAAAAATTAAAAATTCAACCTCACTCTTTTAACACTAAATCCTAAACAATAAACACTAAAATGTAAACTTAAATGTTAATATATTTTTGATAGTGTATATTTTTGCAAAGTGGTACTTAACTTATGTTATTTTGATAATTTCTCTTCTTATTAATATAATAATTCTTATTAATATAATGATTCTCATACGATGAAATTAATTTAGTTTACCAGAGGTTTTTTTTCTGAAAATAATATTTAATTTATAATTACTATATAGTATATTTTTTAATTATAGACACTAATAACTTATTTTAGAAGCTTTCTCTTCTGAACTCAGTTTTTAAGCTCAGCTAATCCAACTTGCAAGAGACAACTTGCAAGAGCATCTCTCCGATGGCTGAATTCATGGACAACCAAAAGACAACTTAGCTTCTTTGAAACTTATTCCAAAAACTCGAGGCTTCAATTCAGATAATCAAGATCGGCCAGACTGAAACATGTGATGAAAGATTTAAAATAAAGCATCTCTCCGATGGCTGATTCATGGACAAGCAAGAGAAATAAAGATCTAAGGCTTTTTCCAAAAATTTGAGGCTTCATTTCAGACTTTAACAAGTTTTTGATTAGATCTGAGCATATTACTTTATATATGTGAACCAGGATGTTAATATTAACCTGAGATTATTCCAAATATATGAAGGATCTAAACTAATCCCAAAGGGATGTGTATTCTATGGATAGACTCTTTTCGGGTATTCAAATAAGCCTTAAGCAGACATATCCATGTAAGTGTTCAGGAACAATGTGATATAGTTTTATGTAACATGTTAATCGAACTTGAAACATGTTGGTGTCCTAAACATGTCTTCCTACCACTCGACCGCAAGGTCCCAGACATGAAGGTGTTCTTGCTTACAGTATAACTAAAGCAATTCCAGATCATATACCAAAAAAATTACCAAAAGAGTCTAATACTCTATATATGTAATGTAAGCAGGATAATGTGAAAAACTATAGTACAATGAAGCTGATCGTACATAGATAGGTCAAAGTTTGATAAGGAATGGAGTCTTTTTAGCAGCCAGAGTGGAGGAACGAAAAGAGGCAATGGCATTAGCCTTTTTACTAAAATCATCTCTAATTATCTCTAACCATCTTATAAAATTTGCAACCGCTTCTTCTTTAGTAACACCGTGTTGCTTCATGTACCAGTTAACCCCATCTGCAACCTCTCATTTGTTAATTATTTTATCAAGGGGATGTTAGTGGGAGTTACATTTATAAGGATTATAAGAATTTAAAAAGTTTAGTGTTATTGGTTTATGAATTCTTAAATTTTTACTAAAACCTAGTGTTATTAGGGTGATGATTTTATAATTTTCTAAAAAAATCATTGTTATTCAAAAAATTTATATTTTAATGATTTTGTAAATCTATTAAAGTTAGTGTTATTGGAAGTTGTATTTTATCCACATCAAGAGTATCATCAACCACTTGAAACAACATGCCAATATATCTCGCATACTTTCTAAGCTTCTCCATCTCTTCATCTGTTCCACCTCCCATTATAACCCCTATAACCGCTGCTGCCTCCAACAATGCAGCCGTTTTATGAAGGTTGATGAAATCTAGACGCTCTAATCCAGCTTCTTTTGGATTTAATCCTTCACTTCTCAAGTCAATAACTTGCCCTGCCACTAGCCCTTGTGTCCCTATGGCCCTGGCCAGCTCAATAACTGCGCGGACTGTCCTTTCGGGAGCGACCAACCCACTTGAAACGACCGTCATGTTCTCAAACGCCAGAGAAAGGAGTGCATCACCCGCCAAAACCGCCATGCCTTCTCTAAATACCTTGTTTGAGTAAAATTTGGTTCAACACTAGTGAGCATGCATTAACACCAATGAAAAATTAAACAGTAGTGAATATGATAGACAAAGTTCTACAATGGAAGTTAGAAATATTACTAAATATACTCCATCCGTTTCAAAAAAAATATATGTTTAGAGTTTTCATACATATTTGGGTTTAACTATTTCCCATAATTTTTAATTGTAAATGCATTATTTTTTGGGTTTAACTATTTCCCATAATTCTTGACCAATCAAAATTCAATAAACAGAACTAATTTCTTAATTTCTTTGAAATTTACAAATTATCATTATTATCTAATAAAAATGCATTGAAAATGTAAAAAATGGATTTTGTAAAAAAATTTTCTCTCTCTAAAATATGGATCATTTTGAAATAAGGGAAGTATATAGGATTTATATTGAAATTTATGCAAAAATGGAACAAAAATTCAGCATTCTTGTCCCTTTGGTATAAAGCAAAATTACTTTGTCCCTATAGTATAAATATTTTCATAATTCAAAAATTAACCTTTCATTAATCAAATAATACAATTTAAAAATTAAAATAGTGTTTAATCATTTTTTTAATTTTTTTGACAAGGAAATCAGCCTCTACATGTTTACGGAAAATCCGAAGATTACATATATATTTTTTTAGAATATTTTCCTAACTGAATTTCCAAAAATTTCGAAAATCAAGTTTTCTTATCCGTAAAATGTACATTCTGCACTGCGTAAAACCAAACAACAGTTACATAGATTCTACTAAATGTAGCCATTTGAATTGTGTGTAGATTTCGTATTCTTAGAATTTCAGAATTGATCATAAAAGTAGAAGCTACATTCAGAGAAAATGTAGTAACCTTTACAATTCGTAGACTTTGCATTCTTCTTATTTAGAAATTTATTTAAAAGTAGAATATCAGTTCTAAATAAAGTAGATTAACTTGTTTAACGTGGAATTCAATTTCTAAGATGAAATCTACTTTCCGTAAAACATAATTTTAAAAATTAATTTCACAAGTTTTTTAACCCAAAAACTACCAGTTTGTGTATGTGTATTTCATCAATTGTCTCTATTTCTTACAACTTTTTATTCATAAAAATATTTATTTAGTTTGTAAAATGGAAAGAGTAGAAAGGAAAAAAGAGACAAAAAAAGGTTTTATAGCAAAAAGGAAAAGGAGGCTGAATTTTTGTTTGACAAATTTCTCATTTATATTTTGTTTTAAGTTGGAAACCCATCTGAATTATTAGTGACCATTTCTCTCTTTTTAGGATTTAATAGCATACCTTGTGGTTGGTAGGCTTGCCTCTGCGGACATCTGCAGTGTCCATACAGGGAAGGTCGTCATGAATAAGAGAGCTCAGGTGAATCATCTCCACCGCAAAAGCGGCTGCCATGGAAGAAACCTCGTCACCACCTACGAGCTTGCAGGCAGCAATGCAGAGTAGAGGCCTCACACGTTTCCACCCGCTTGCAATGAGTACTGTACCGCCTCTTGGAATAGTAAAATGATGTATAACATATTTACAATACCGTAAATGTGAGATCAAAACATAGAAAAGATCATATAGTAATTGTAGAGTTAGTAAAGAAATCTTTCAAGGTTTCCATAGCACCAAAGGAATCTAACACCAAAAGAAGCCAAAGATCAAATGAGTAGACGTGGAGACCCATTTGCAGTGGCTGGTTGCAGTATTATATTTTCATCGAACATCTTTGTGGCTCGACTCAACCGTTTCCACGTTGGTTTCTGAGCTGAGAATTACAGTAGACGAGTGGTTCGCTTAGGTTTCGGAAACTTGCGTGAGACGTAAGTTTCCAATCTTTAGCTTGAAAGACAATAATGTACAGAGAAAAAAAAGCAGAAGATTTGGAAGAGGAGTCGCCAAAACCATGTCTGTAAAGTTACGCGGTATGTTGAAATGGAGTCATCTCCTCCCATGCCCCATATGTCTACACTCAATCTTCAGAGGGCCCAGTCTGATTTTCTTTATAAATTCATTTATTTTTAATTCATAGATCAAGACATTTATCGATGTACCCTTGTGTTATCTAACCTAATCTAATAAAAAACAACAACCGATAGTTTTTTTTTTCATTTTCCTCTCTCCGCTTTTCTTCCTTCTTTTCTCTCTTTTCTCTAAGATTTTTCTCATTCTTCATATCTTCTTTCTTCTTATTTTCCTCCGCAAAATACTAGAACAATTGTCGAAGGTGATGAAAACAATATCAATTGCGAATTTTTTCTTATCACGTCTCAGATCTCCTTAACGGTGACGACTCAACCTATGAGTTTCAGATCTCCTTAATGGCGATGGTTCAATCTATGCGCTTTAGATCACCTTCTTCTCGCGCTTCATATTTGTTTTTTTTTCTTTTGATATAGGGTAAATTCTGAGTTTTGTATGATTAGGGTTCTTGGTTTTCGTGTTGTCCCTTTCAAAGTATAATTCTTCTTTTTATTCATTACATCTCCAGATCTGAATTTAGTAGTATTCAGTATAATTAGTATAACGATGTATACAACGTATACTTAACATATTAGTAGTACGTGGTATTACCAGTATAACTCAATATAATTCATAAAACTCAGTATAACTCAATATATCTAACTCACTAGTAGTATCCAGTATTACTAGTACAAGACCATCTCCAATGTATTCCCCTATTTTTACCTCTAATATAGAGGAACTCTATAACAGAAATGGATTTTGTTCCAATGTATATTTTTTTTAAAAATAGTGATCTCCAAATATAGAGCAAAATATAGAGGAATCTATTTTTTCCTCTATAAATAGAAGAAAAGGTAACAATCTCTATTAAGGGACAAAAATAGAGATGAGTTTGAATGGTTTTGTTTTTAAATACTATTATAGAGGTGAAAATAGAGGTGGTTGGAGATGCTCTAACTCAGTATAACTAGTAAAACTTTGTACAACTAGTATAACTTGGTATATATAACTCACTAGTATACGCAATATATCTAGTGTAACTAGCAAAACTCAGTATAACTAGTTCAGTAATATTTAGTATAACGAAGTAGAACTCAATATAACAACAAAAAAAATTATCATTATAATTTTGAAATTCGAAATTCTGAATTTGAAATTTGAAATTTCAAAAAAAAAATTTAAAAAATAGAAAAAGATAAAATCGTATATCCATATTTCATTAAAGTCATGAGGGCATAAGGATTTAAGAGGTTTATAGAAAATTGATCTGTGACATATGGGGGTATGAAATCAATTGTCTCGTTGAAATCTCCTGCAATTAAGGAAAGGATATAGTGGCGTAATACATTTACCAGCACAAAGCCCTTCTGCTTTAGAAGGTTTCAAAAATGGCATAACCGATTTTTTTTTATATTTTTCTTTTACCGAATATCTTTTTCCTTTTATTTTATATATTTTATATATTCCAATTTGGAAATTATATATAAGTTCTTGAGCCCAAAAAAAGAAGTAGAATAAATTTGTATGTCGGTCAAGCATTTTTTTTTGTAACACGTCAAGCATTTTCTTAAACTATGGATCTTTAGTTAAAAAGAATCTTAGTTGATTTTTACTTGAGCAGAACAAACTGCGAATGATTCTAATGATTTGATGTAGTATACGATATGATATGCTTGTAAATCTACACAAGAAGACTTTACTATCAACTCAAGATTCGTGCATATAGTATTAAAATGCATTCGTAGTCTATATGTATAGGGTTTGCCTGATATTTTCGTATACTGTTCAAAATTTGATATACATTAGTAGTCTATATGTTGAGTCCATTAGTAACTTAAAGTCTAAAGCAATATAAATTAATCACTGGTTGTTGTTGATATCGCTGCAAGTTGTCAAAATGACTATGATTTACTGGTTTAGCCCTTTACGACTACGAAGGGCAAAAGTTCATGACACTAATAAAAAGATGAATTTGTTACATCTAAAGCCACTTTCCCATTTTCCAATTACTCTCTAGACCACATTGTGCTTGACACATACATTCACACCATAAAAAGACCTAAATGCTTATAACTGAAACCAACTTGTGCCAACTTGGTCACTAAAGCGAGAAACCAAAAATTGATGTTTGGTGAATACTTTTTCTTTAACATATAGGTTTCTAGATTCATAGATTGTCTAATTGTTGTTGTTTATAAAACCTTATCCACGCAATCTTATCCATAACTTTTCTTATACAAAACTTTGGCCACAACTTTCATTTTGTTGTCCATTAACATAATTTGTGTACATGTCTACACATTTTTCTTTATAAATCAATAATCTCCATTGAAATTCTGGGCAATAATAAAAAATTGTATCAAAAAACATTATGCATTGGGTATCAAAACATAAAATTATGTATGCTCAAAATCTTTCTTTTTATTTTGGTGAGGGTTTTGGTAACATGAATTCATATTTTGTTTGTGGTATAGTTTTCAAGTATTGTGGTATAGTTTTGTGATATCAAAACAAAGAAGTTTGTCCACGTTATCTATTATACAAACATTAACACAAAACTTGTCTTAATCGTCTTCTTGTTTTATATATATTGTTTGGCGATTGAGTCACTACTATGTGTATCTTATCAAACTTTGATTCCCTATCCACAAATTTAAGAAACTATTTTTTATCAGTGGACACGTTGACATCTATAATTAGCTGAAACATTTGCTCAATTAAAAAGAAATTAAACCATTTTGAAACAAAAACAATAAGATCATGTCGTATCCACAAATTTAATAAACCTCTTCATTGTGTTCTTAAAAAAAAGAGTTTCAATTTTATCAGTGGACATGTTGATGTCCACCTCCACAACATAACTAGAGAATATATAAAATAAATATATAGCAATGGATGTTAAAAGATAGAGAAGTTTATATATAATTTGTTGTGACAATTTTTTTTATATACTTTAGAATTTGAGATAAAACTAAATGAAAACTAGAGTGCAATAAAGATTAACATAAAATATCAATTAACAAAAAAAACTAACTACACCAAAAAAAAGTTACAAACTCTCTCTCGAGAGGGACAAAACAATACAAACTCTCTCTTGTTCCATGTGATTGTGTCTCTAAGTCAAAAAATGATTCTCAAAATATAATAGAAAGACAAAATGTGATCTATGTGGTAATCAACTCAAAAAAGATCAAGACTGGCCTGAAAAACTCTACAAAAATAAAGGTTGGAAGCCCAAAAGTAAAAAAAGAGCCATCAAGTAGTGTTGAATCTATCACCTTCGGATGAGTTGCTTGGTAGTTTGACCATCTGAACTATTAACACAGTTTAGATATAAGCAGAAAAAATTATTTGTTATCTAGGACCAGAATTGTATGCTTCTAATGCTTATGCTCAGGGCCGCTACTGAAAAAGATTGAGTCATCTTTTTATATGTGTGATACATACACAAACCAAAAAGTATGAGAGGGGGACACGAGCAGTGCTCAATGCACATGAAATACAAAGAACTAAGGAAAGAAATGTTGAAGATAATAGAATGACATTTTAGTCTATTCATTATTATATATATCTTTCGAATTAACTTTCATAAGTTTTCAAAGAGGAATTGGATGGAGGAATAAAGAGACAATAAGGTCTTTTAGGTTTTGATCAGGATGACCAAATGCATCACCTTCCTTGTAAAACGAATCAATCATACGTGCAGTGTTGAAGACTCGCACCAGAATCTGCCGTGGCACAGCTTTGGACAAGACAAATTCCTCTATCATGATCTTATAATTCTCTCGTTCCATCTTCCTCAGTTCTTCAACCGCTGCTTCTTTGGTAACACCATGTTGCTTCATGTAACAGTTGAGGCCATTCGCCACCTCTCCTCTGCTCACTTCTTGCTGTTCATTTATATATAAGAACTATGAATTCGGTAGTAAGATTCAGTCCATGTGTAATGTATCACATACTTACATACCTCAAAAGTGGCGATGTCATTTCTAAGGCGACATAAAATATTTAAAGCTTCAAATATTTTGGGTTTGGAGTTGAACCACTCATTCAACTGCTTCTGATCACAATCATCCATCGATATAAATCCGTAGGCTGCAAAGTCATCCATTCCACATGAGGATCTCCCAATCTCCATGTAGTCCTCAAAGCTTGGCACATGACCAGTGCGTGCCCATTTTGCTATCGCCAGAAAACATTTCAGCAGACTCTTAGTCTGAAAGGAATATTGTTAATTAGATAAATTATTAATTTAAGATCCACACATTGCGCCAAAAGAGCATTGTATATAGAAATTATTTTTACATAATAATTCTTATTTTGCGTTCTGTTACATATTATAAAATTAACAAAATAATAATTATCTATTAAAGGATTGAAAACAATGAATTGTTATATATAATTAAATTGGCACAGAAACATCAAAGAAATCACTTTTGTTTATTTAAAACTATTTTCTGGTAACCAAATCTAAACAATAAATTTTATATATTTTGTAGAAATATAATTAAATTTAAATGATATTAAAATAAATATATAATATATTTTAATATGTATATCTATTAAATGAAACTTTTTAATCATATGGCTTCTTGATTATCTATATCTTTTTATTAAAAAAATGTAAACTCGTGATAACAAAAATTTCAATCTGTGCCTTTAAATATTTTAATAATTGATAATCGTTCTTGAAAATTCATTGCAAAATTTTGAAATTAAATTCAAGTTCTCAATTCTTGTTCAATGCAATTTTGAAATTAAAATATTTGTGTATTTTTATATGGCATATACTTTAATATTATATATATCTATATATTATTTTAAATGTCTATTAAATGAGACTTTTCACTCATATGGTTTTATGATCATTTATATCTTTCTATATAAAAGTTTTAAACCATTGATTTACTCTTTTTTTTTAATTTAAGACTTTTAGCAGTTTTAGTAATTAATAGTTATTTTGAAAAAATAAATTATAACATATACGAAAAATGTAATTTTTATTATATAATTAATATGATTGCTTAATTTATGTCAATAATATAAAATTAAACATATATGATGGAGTATATAAATTTTTTATCAAATTTTTATTATTAAATTTATTTATTGTCATATATATATTTTAATCATATTAGGTAATTTTGTAGTTTTTCTTTAAAGAAAAAAGAAAAATAGCTATTATACATTATTAATTAGATTTATGAAAACTATAATATAAAGTTAATGAACAAACATATTTTTTCTTTGAAACCTTCAGAAGCATTCTTGTGATTCGTGATGACACATGTCATAGTTTAAATATTGTAATTTTATTTAATATATAAGGAATATCAAATTGGGATCTACTCCATCTACTAAATGAAATCTTTTTCTTATACCTCATCGATGGTTAGTTGCAAACTACCAAACTTTCCTTGAGCTTTCATTGCTCGGTCAATATCTTCAACAGTTTCTAACACATTTCGGTAGATGATTCTCATATAGCTTGGTAGTTTTTCCATGGCACCAAGATCCCACCTGAACAATTGATTTCTTTTTTAGTTTCATTAATCCATGAATAAACATAAATGGATCATATAAGATATTGTAGATATGAATGCTTGTAGATGAGACTACATAAAATACCTCTGGAAAGCATCATGAAGACTAATAACTTCTGGAAGAGTGGCATATGCATCACATGTATCATCCACAGCAGTCACGACCATTGCAAGTTTAGTGGCATTAATTCTTGCAAGTGAATACCGTGGCTCGAAAAACATTCCTAGTACACCAAAAAAGCACTCCACAGTTCGATCCCTTATGAAAGATAGCTTAGGCGCCTTACATAACTCTTTCCACCATCTGGAGCCATAAACGAAGTCACACATCAAGTAGATTGATGATCAGAATCATATAAATATACACACCTAAAAAAGGAAAAACTTAATTACATGGTGATAATCTGAAGCTCTTTGATGTAATGCATTTGGCAAAAGTTGAAGTTGAGTTTTGCAAACTTGAGGAGCGTCTTGTCGTGGCCTTCCTCCTGTTCGTAGAAAGAGATGTATTGTCGTGCAACTACTATCTCTATGCTATGATATCGAGCTCTATACAGTGCCCGTTGTATCTGCTCAAAGAGATTTGGGCTAGCTTCTTGGCCAGTCAACGACCCCAAGTGATGCCGCGTGAAAGTCAACGCGTCATCCATTATATCTTCAGATGGTAGTCCAAGATGCGCTGCTTCATACAATTGTAGCATTCCTCTAACATCATGTGCCAGACTTTTCTTAAATTTCCCATCTTCACTTTTAAAGCGCTCAAACACATCTATAAAGACCAATACAGTCATATAAACACTAAGAACTCTATGAATTAATAAACACGATAAAGTATTACACATATTTGGTTTCAAATTAAATCAGTTTAAAATAGTATAATACAATTCAATAAATTAATAAACTAATAAATTTTAGAAAATTTTAAAATAAATATGGGGAAATACAATTATACCACAAGTTTGATATCATTTTACAAATTTACCTTTAATGAATGAAATTTTTCAAAAATACTTTTAAATTATGATGAAAATAGACTAAATTATTCTTTAAAAATATTAATAAAAAATTTAGAAACTCAGCCCCACCCCTTCAACACTAAACTGAAAACAATAATCACTAAAGTGTAAACCCAAATGTTAATATATTTTTGATTGAAAGTATTTTTGTAAAATGATACTTCCTTGTGTTATTTTTAACAATTTCTCAAAAAATATATAGTCCTTCAAAAGTTATAAATAGAGATATGTTTATGTAAATAAGGAAAACTGATGAAAAACATAATTTACCACAAGACATCTTGTGTCCGTATAGTCTGAAAACTTCAAACATGATTGCAACTGTTTCCAGATCATCTTCTTCTGAGACTAATTCGTCCAGCTTTTGGAAAGCTTGGTGTATGATCTCTTCTATTTCACTCTCGAAATAATGAGCGATACCGAGACTGATAAGCAAATGGATAATACGAATCTGCTCCTTGTCGCTATTGTGAGGACACATGAGTATGTCTCTTACTTTAGGTTTCATCACATATTCAATTTCTTGCTCAAGTGCCTCAAATTCCTACAATGAACAATATGACTTAATTAAGGAAAGCTTGTTGATCACGAAACACATCAGATCAGGTGTGTACTTACAGAGTCATCGACCGGAACATAGAGGAAGTGATCTCCCCAAGTAGATGGAGGAAAGTAGGTCAATGGACGAGTACTCTCAAGATCGCCACTACTCTCAGCCTTCACACATAACAAGTCGTGCTTTGTGGGTTTCTTGGAGGAAAGAGTGTTGCTTTGAAGAAAACGGCGAGGAATGAGAGAGAGGTTGGTCTTATGACAGAAAGGGCTGTTAAGAACGTTAGGAAGAGTTATAAGACCAAAACGCATTTTTGATGCTTCCATTTTTTTAGAAATTTTCTTTAAGAGATAGACACGAGAAACTCACTGCTATGTTTTTGTTGTAGATATGTGTTGTTTTGCTTCTCTGTTCTGTTTAAATAGAACCGGAATCAAGTGAAGTGGTTAATATGATCAAGTAAATATAAAAGTAAACAAGAGATTATTGATCCGCGCATCCCCCTAAATATTGGTTTTACTTTAATATAAGTGATATTTTTTGTGTGATTAATGTTATATATTTTATATGTGTCACCATATAACTAATTGTATATTGATTATATAAATAATTTTTTAAGTTCCTATAAATCAAAATCAACCCCAAATCAAACCGAGTAATATGATTATTTTAAGATATTTTAGTTTAGATACAAATTCTCAAAATAAATAGAGTAATAGGGTTATTTTTAGTACAAATATCCTAACCCATTACAAATCATTGATTTTTTGAATATATTTAGGTTCCTATATATTAGAATCGAACCCATCTGGGAGGATCCGATTCGAAACTTACCCATAAAACTATTATATCTGAATGAAACCTAACTTCAAAACAAAAATACCCGATTTACCCTCTTAAGATTCAAATCTTCTTAAACTATTATCCAACATTCACCCTCTTAAGATTCAAATCTTCTTTAGATATGTCTTGCATTCCTGACCTCTTCCTCATTTCTCCAAACTTGACTCTTGCCAACGCCTTGGTCAATATATCGGCCTTTTGTTGATTTCCTGACACATGATCCATGTCAACTAGTTTCTCTCAATGAACTCTCATATAAAATGGTAATGCTTGTGTATGTGTTTTCTTTTACCATGAAACACCAGGTTCTTTGTAAGTGCAATTGCTGACTTGTTGTCGATCTTGATCATCACTTTTCAGTCTTCCATCTTGTTATCTCGCTCATGATGTCTTGGAGCCAAATATCTTGACGTGCCGATTCTGTAGCAGCCATGAATTCTGCCTCACAAGATGATAAAGCCACTGTACTCTGTTTTTAAGAACACCATGTGATAAGTAGTTCACTATAATAGAATATATGACTCGTAATACTCTTTCCATCATCTTTGTCAATGTTATGGCTGCTGTCACTAAACCCAACAAGTTTCTTTGATCCTTGGCGAGTATAACAAACCAAACGCCATTGCTCCTTTGAGATATCGAAGAATGTGCTTCATGATTTCTCCATGTGATGTACGAGGACTTTGCATATAACGGCTAGCAACTCCAACCAAGAATGCTAAGTCATGTCGCTTATGAATTAAATACCTTAAGCATCCAACGTTTCTTCTCTAGCTTGTCGGTTCTATCTCTTCTTCTTCTATGAATTTTGAGACTTTCAAACCGAAGTTCATGGGAACTTTGGTCGAATTGCAAAGCTTCCTTCAAAATCCCTCTTTCATAAGCTTCTTGCTTTATTTCAATTTCATCTTCTCCTTGAAAGACTTCAATGATGAGGTAGTAAGTAAGTTTCCCGAGGTCTAACATCTCAAACTTAAACGCCATTCCCACCTTGAAATCGCTTACTCCTTAAAGCTATTGTTGGTTATGAATAAATCATTCACATATATATCAACAATAAGAAGATATTCTCCTTCTTCCTTGCGATACACAGAGGTATCCTTTGAACATTTTTGAACTTCATTGCTTTTAGGATTTTACTAGCCTCGTTTTCCAAGCTCTAGAGGATTGCTTTAAAATGTACAAGGCCTTTGAGAGCTTGTACACATTGTGCTCTTCACCTTTTACTTCAAATCCTTCAGGTTGTTTAACATAGACATCTTCTTTTAACTCCCTGTATAAGAATGTTGTCTTCACATCCATGTGATGAATCTCCCATCCATGTGATGCCGTCATTGCTATCAGTAACAGAATGGTTTCAAGTCGAGCAACAAGTGCAAAAACTTCATCAAAATCTATGCCGGATTCTTGTTGATATCCCTTAGCTACAAGTCATGACTGTATTTGTTGATAGCCCCATCCGCATTCTTTTTTTTTTTCAAAAACCCATTTGAGACCAACGACCTTTATATGACTTGGTTTGTCAACTAGAACCCATGTCTTGTTCTTGTTGACTGAGGCGATTTCTTCCTTGCAAGCATCTCTCCGTTCTTTCAGGTCTTTAGCTTCCTTAAAGTTCCTTGGCTCATGGTCGATTGATAGTAGTAGTCTCTCACATTCTAGTTCAGCTTGAAGACTTTCGGTTGAACAGGTTGTTTCGGTTTATTTTGCTCTTCTTGCTCATCTAATTTTGTTGTCGTGGATGCTAAAATCAGCTAATTTTAATGACGAGAATGTTATCTGTACAATAACTTTAAAAAAAAAATAGTTATTTTATAACATAAAAATTTAGAAGAAAACGTAATCGTTGTAATGATTCAATGTTAGTGTTTGTGATTGTGTTACTCTCGATTAATTTTGGTTATTTTGCTTTCATCGAAAGAATTTAGATTGACTTATAATAAATTCTCAATTTCTTAAAACAAATTATATACATGATTATATAACCAATCTAAAAATTTTATGTACAAACACATAATCAAGGTTAACCAAGATTAACACGAGAGTCAAAACATTATAACGAATATATCTTTTATATAAAAAATATTATTTAAATTAATTTTGGTGAATTTTAATATATAATTAGAATTTATAAATGATTATATTTTCACAAAAAAAAACATTTTTATAAAATTACCATTTTGTATTTTTAAAAAAAAAATAAAGTTATAGTATATGTGGCATTCTCATGAGTAAAATTAAAGTTGATGTATCATCAATGTGAGTAAATTAGATAATGTGGTAGTTGATATGACGACTGGAATATGATTTCGTCAAATAATTAAAAAAGATGTATAATATTTAAACTTTCCAAAAGTGTAAATATATATTTGTATGGTGATATATTTGATGTATAAATAGAACATATTGCGATATGTTGAATATGAAGTGACATTTTTCTGCTGATGCTCACTATCTAGAGAAAGAAAATCTTTAACATTTTCTCTATTGGAAAGAGAGTCTTTAAAACCTCTTCCAAAAACTCGAGGCTTCAGTTCAGATAATTATCAGGATCTGTCACACTAAAACATGTGATGAGGAGTTAAAATAAAGCAACGATTAATTGATGAGGAATCTACATGATCAGTTTTTATTGTACAGTCTGAGTGGATCTGCACTCTGTTTTTAGGCTCAATTAATCCAAGTTGCAATCACGTTTCAATTCCAGACTGAAACATGAGATGAAGGATTTGAAATAAGGCAACGACTCTTATTGTTACAGATGGGATCAGGGTTTTATTACACTATTAGTTCCGTTGTCAATTTACCGGGAAGAGACGAATCTCGACGATCGTTTAACGATAAATGAGAATTCACTAATTAAATGTAATGTGTCTCACCAGCTAATACGCTATAATTAACTCCCATGCAGGCGCAAGATCAGTTGACCTACTAAAAAAAATCATAGTAAACTTGTGAAATGCAAAGAAAAAGCCCATTACGAACCCTAAATCTCGTGATCAATAATTGTCAGTGTTAATTTCTAATGAGGATTGTCGAGATATCAAACTTAAGATTTTGACAAAAAAATTAATTAAGGGTGCACAGAGAGAGAAAACTACCATAATTTCAGTATTTGTGATTTGCTTTTACGGATATCTAATTTTCTAATTTTGATTTGTTTCAAAAATAAAAACATCTGATTTTCTAGACTTCTGAAATTTTTATAGATATTTACGAATATTTACGGATTTTTACCGATATCTCATCCATTTTGTTCAATAAAAGTACATCTATAAAAAAACTATACAAGTTTGTTTTCAAAAATTACTTTTACGTAATATAAAATAAAAACTTAAAATTAGTGAAACTATATATTCCATAAATTAAAAATTAATTAATTTTTTTAATAAAACATTTTTAGAAAAATTTAGTTTCAATCACATTTCAGCTCAATTAACTAATCACATTTCAATCCCAGACTGAAACATGTAACGAACGATTCAAAATAAGGCAACGACTCTTATCGTTACAAATAGGAATCGGGGAAAATAGGGTCAGACGATTAATTACTAGGGAGATTTTGTGGTCGCTTTAATGGAAAGACACAAATCTCGACGATACGAAGATCCACAAATTAAATGTAATAAGCTCTAACTCCCATGCAGGCGCAAGCTTGGTTTTAGGGTTTTGTACGTATGTAAAAGAACCAGGAAAACGGAAGAAACTAATCTAAGAAATACCATTGATATTTAATTTCTTTCTCTTAATATGAAAAGAAACCAAAATTTATCTTTATTTGAAATCAACTACACCGGAGAATGCAGGCTGAACTCAGGTTGGACTAAATCTGCAATTTATGTAGACACTATAAGAGCATCCTTATTAAAGGGGCTCTAACACAAGTTCTCAAAATAAAGTGAAATATAAAATATTATGTTGAATATCTACAAAATTAAATACTAACTGTTTATATACTAACATATATATATATATATATATATATATATATATATATATATATATATATATATATAGGTTTAGAACCTCATGTTGAAAACTCTTCACTGGAGATGCTCCAAGAAAATATTATTCGGTTTTGCATAATAAAAATATTATTATGGAATTCTACTTTATTTTAAAATATTATTTCTCAGATCTTGTGGATAATTTTAATTAATTTTTATAAATTTAGTTAAGTATTACAAAACGTAATAAATAAATAATTCAATAATTAAATGTAGATGTTAATATTGAACGAAAAATAATATAAAATCAGATAATATGGTTTATATGACTCATCAGTTTTTTTTACTTTATGAATCCTCAGTTTTAAAACTTAAATATATATATATGTAAATGAATTGGATTCTAGTTTAGATTATATTATATATAAACCATAAATGGTTTTGCTAGCTCCACTCAAGATATTCTAGAATATAACTCAAAATCCTGAAAACACTACGAACTATTGTCTGTGCGTGAAATGAATCTTTTACGTTCCCTTGTGTTATAGATAATGAACCCATTGAAGCTTATAAATGATTGGCCTTCTTCCGTATAAAGAAACTTCAAATAAGATAATGTAAAAACATTATTCAGGTTCTAAGTTTTCATTTCTGAGTTATTATTATTATTATTATTATTATTATTATTATTATTATTATTATTATTATTATTATTATTATTATTATATAATAATTATCAAACGATGAAATTAATTTAGTTTTACCAGATGGCTTTTTTATGAAACTAATATTTATAATTAGTTATATATATATTTTTTAATTATAGACACTAATAACTTTTAATTTATTTTAGAAGCTTTCTCTTCTAAACTCAGTTTTTAAGCTCAATTAATCCAACTTGCAAGAGACAACCTGGCAATATAAGCATCTCTCCGATGGCTTAATTCACGGACAAGCAAGAGACAACTTAGCTTCTTTGAAACTTTTTCTAAAGAAACATGTGATGAAGGATTTAAAAACATGTTATGAAGGATTTAAAATAAAGCAACGATTAATTACAGAGGAATCTACATGATCAGATTTTTATTGTGCATTGTTTTCAATTCACGACACTCCTCGTTATTTAAGGCGCCTTTATCAAGTACCTCCCATTCAGGAGCCAATCCGTACGCAACGTTTAGGGTATATATTTTAGCAAAAAAGAACACGTTTAGGGTATATTGTTATTTAATCTTTTCATATCAAACTTTTACTAGTACTAGGGGTTAATCCACGTTACACGCAGAACTATTTTAATTTTCAAACGTTAACTATATAAATATTCTTATATTATATATTTACTTATTATTTATTTTTTTCTTATATTATATATTTACTTATTATACTTTTATTGATTTTATATCAAATGGTAATATTATAATATATGTTTAATGTGATATTTATATTTTTATATATTTTATATTTACTATTACATTTTTGAGAAATTGTTAAGAATATCATAAATTAAGTACCACTTTGCAAAAATACACATAACCAAAAATATATTAACATTTGAGTTTAAAATTTAGTGATTATTGTTTAGGGCTTAATGTTAAGGGGTGAGGTTGAGTTTTTAAATTTTTTATAAATATTTATAAAAATTAGTTAAGTTTATTTTCTTCAAAGAGTTAAGGTATTTTTGAAAATAATTATTTATTAAAGGTAAATTTGAAAAGTGGTATCAAAATTATGGTAAAAAATTTCCCTATATTTTTCAGATAAATGATTAATGTAGTTTTTCTATTTCTTATATTTTATAATTATTTATTATTTATCTTTTTTCTATTGTATATTTACTTATTCTCATGTTATGGTAGATGTTTAATGTAATAATTTTGTTTCTTATATTGTATGTTTATTGATTCTTATATTGTATATTTACTTATTCTAATTTTTTTACTTTTATGTTAAATGATAATATTATGATATATTTTTAATGTAATTTCTATTTCTTATTTTATTTATTTACTTATTATTTTTTTATATATTTACTTATTCTAATATTGTGATAAATTTTTAATCTAATATTTTATTTCTTATATTGTATATTTACTTATTTATTTCGTATATTAAATATTTATTTATTCTAATTTTCTTGCTTTTATATCAAATGATAATATTATGATGAATTTTTAATATAATATTTCTATTTCTTATATTTCATATTTACTTATTTATTTATTTATATTGTATGTTTACTTATAAAAATATTTGGAAATAATGCAACGTAAAAGTATACATTTTTCAGATAGATTATTAAAGTAGTTTTTCATTTCTTATATTATATATTTACTTAATATTTATAGTTTCTTATATTTTATATTTATTTATTCTAATTTTCTTGATTTTATATCTGTGATAATATTATGATGGGGGATTTGCTAAAAACAACCTAAAATTTCAATCTAAAACTAAAAGTGTACCCCAATTTCAATCAAATGCAAAACCAACCTACAAGGGTGATAAAAGTACTATTTAACCCTTATGACCAAACAAAAAACAGAAGTGTATTTTACGTTTCTATCCTTTGTTAGTCTACACGTAACAGAAAGAAGTCTACATAAATGTAGACCTCGTACGAAGTCTATTCACTCGGTAGACTTGTTATGTAGTCTACACCATAATTTTATCTAATAATTTAATTTTAAAAATATATAAAAATAATTGTTGTAATATTTTTAACTAATCAATAATATAATGGATAATATGAAGTAAAAAAATAAAATTTTATATAATTAAACATTTTTAAGGAACATATACTAATTTGGTAACCATGTCTTAAACAATGTTCAAGGGTTAGAAACAATAGGTTGTAACATGTTATGCCTTTTGGTAGTAGATTCCATAGGGTTAGATTTTAGATTTTGATTTTTTGGTTTTATTGACTTAAATCTGCTTATTAATGTTTAGTGGTTTACATTTTGTATAATTTTGATATTTGAAAAAGTAATTTAAACTGTTTGATGATCAAACAAAATATTTAGGGTTTGAAATTTGTGTTTTAGGGTTTCGTAGACATATTATATAGTCTACATAGTAGTAGACCTTTTTTTCAGTCTATCCGGATTGGTGTTTAAAAAAACTCCTAAATATTTATAAAAAAAATTAAATCATATATTATGACTATAAAATTAAAAATAAAATAATTAAACATATTTAGTAAATCATATATTAAATTTCGTAAAAAAATAAAAGGAAAAAAATAAAAATCATTGTAGACTTTCTAAGAAGTCTACACACAGTTTAACCTAACCGGATTTAACCAATATAATTTGATGATCAAATAAAACATTTACGGTTTGAGATTTGTGGTTAAGGGGTTCGTAGACATATTATAAAGTCTACATATATAGATGTAGACCTTTTTTTTAGTCTACACACAGTTTAACCTAACCGGATTTAACCAATATAATTTGAGATTTGGGGTTTAGGGTTTGAGATTTGGGGTTTAGGGATTGAGATTTCTGGTTTAGGGTATAGTAGACTTACAATTAAGTCTACTTATATGTAGACGTCTATTTCAGTCTATGTTAATTTGTGTTTAACAAAATAAATTATTTTAAAATTAAAATTAACTAAGCGGGAAGTGAAAATGAATTTTGGAGCCTATTTTTCCATATTGGCGCCAATATTTAGGGTATAGTAGATTTACAGTAAAGTCTACTTATATGTAGACGTCTATTTCAGTCTACGTTAATTTGTGTTTACCAAAATAAATTATTTTAAAATTAAAATTAACTAAGCGGGAAGTGAAAATAAATTTTGGAGCCTATTTTTCCATATTGGCGCCAATATGTAGACGTCTATTTCAGTCTACATTAACCAATTTAACCTAACCAAAAAAATTACACAGTATATAAATACTTTTTTAGGGTTTTCTGGTAAAAAAAATCCTAATTACGCCGTTTAGATCTGAGGCGGTTTAGGGGGCGATTTCCGGTGAGATTTCCGGCGAACCCTCTTCGACTCCGTTTTCACACCCAGCCACATTCCTCTCGGAATCACCATTCACCACCACGACCATCACCACTATCCTCTCCCATCCTTCAGCCATCTCCACCTCGTCTCCTCCTCATCTCCTCCTTGTCACCACCATTACTCTCCGCCTCGTCTCCTCCTCATCTCCACCATTACTTTCCGCCTTGTCTCCTCCTCATCTCCTCCTCGTCATCACCATTACTCTCCTCCTTTTCTCTCTCTCTCTCTTTATATGTGTTTATAAAGAGTCTCTGCATCTCTTATTGTTTTGATTAAAGTGTTCAATTTTCGTTCTAGGGTTTGCATATGTTCAATTTATTTGATGTAAATTGAAATGCATATGTCGTTGACGAAAATTGATGAAGTGTTATGAGTTAATACATGTTTGTAGAGTACAAGCATGTGTTGTGTTTTATTGATTTCTCTGGCTCTTTTTGTTGCAGGTTGCTCCCAAAATTTTACTGCAGACTACGGATTTGTAGACTTTTACTGTAGACTACGGATTTGTAGACTGTCTTATAGGTCTACATTAATTTAGACTGAATATACAGTCTACATAGAAAAATCTATTAAAAATTGGATTTGTGTATTGTTTATTTTAGGTTTCAGATTCTGTTTAGAGAAACATTGATTGTTCATTATATTTTCGGATGCATTGTCTTAGATTCTGTATAGAGAAACACTAATTTTTTATTATATAGTTGGATGCATTGGGTTAGCTTAAGCTTGTTTTACTCCTTATTCTGGTCGTAGGTTCTATCTTGTTTCGTACTTCTGGTTCACAAGGCTTTGGTTTTAGATGTTTTGATAGCTTCCCTCGTAGACACCTTATAGACTTGTGCTACTCTGTTCAGGATCACTTATTTTCTCTGAAATGCTTTCTTGAGTTATGTTAAAGTTTCTTGATTGAATTCTTTGATCACTGTCATGAATGATATCATGATTATTATTTGTTGTGCATAGTTCAGTGGATGATTTGGAACGTCCAAATTGCCTAGCAGTTTACCAATTTTTCTCACTTTGTGTGTTTGACTTTATTCTTTGATATGTTGCAGTTCCCGTTTTTCTGTAGTGATAGAGAATATGTAATTGGTCGGAGGATATGGAACTGTGGTGAAACTTATTACTGTGTTACAAAGGTATTGGAGAGCACAGAGTATAAGTGTAACAGTTGTTTTAATTACACTCTAATGATCATCTCTTGTTCTTGCTTCAGGGAGTATATGTTCCTTGTTTACCACGTAACAACAAACAAAAACGTGTAGACTTGTTCTACTCTAGCTGGTGCATTGGACCAGGTAAAAATCACTTTGTAATTATCCAAACATTGAAATAACATAGCTTAATGATGTTATATATCACTTTATGCAGTGGAGTCAAGAAGAGACGATGGAGTAACAAGTGCCTGTGAAGTGATTTTGTTTCACCATGAAGACATGGGGATACCAAGGGAGATTGCAAAGCTTGGAGTGAGACGAGGAATGTGGGGAGCAGTGAAGAAGATGGAACTTCAATTTTGTTTGAAACTTCAATTTTGTTTGAAACAATTTTGTTTAAGAGACCCAAAATGGGGTTGTAGGATAATCATGCTCTTATGAAAGTTTTTTATTGGTTATCCCACTGCTTCTTGTCAAGTATAGAGCAATGCCGGTCTTGAGTTTTAGAAGACCAGAAGCAAAGAAAAAAAAAGGCTGCCTTTGGTATAATAATAAAAAAAAAATTAACACCTGCATAATGGAACATCCATAGCAATAAGACAACTCATAAGTTCGACACATAACACTAACACATCTAGAGTTTTTCACCACCCATTCTCTGTATACAACGAGTAATTGAGCCATCTTCTGCAAAAAAAAATACGGTGTACATAATTAGCAAACATTAGAACTCAAAGTAATAGAAAAATTAAGACCTACGATTTTAACAAAAGTTCATCAAATAAGACAACATCCAAAGCGACAATACAATTGATAAGTTAAATACATAAGACATAAGACAACATCCAAAGCAATAAGACACCATCCAAAGCAATAATACAATTGATCAATTCAACACATAAGAGATAATACATAAGACAACATCCAAAGCAGTAAGACAACACTGGTTTTACTTGGACAGTTTGGATGTGACCTGGTTGTTTGCACTGTGACAATTAAAGTAGACTTACTAATATGTCTACAAATGTTTCCTAGTAATATAGCAAAATCAAAAGTATTATACTTTCATAATTACAACAGTTTTTCTATCCAAAATCACTCAAACCCATTAGGATTAACTATTACACACTTTCAAACGAAAAAATTGTGAAAACATTTAATGCATAGTACACAAATTAACTTTTAATGTAAATTTCGAAATAGACTCCATGTTCAGTCTACAACGTTGTAGACTTTCTTTTCAGTTTACACCCGTAGACGGTCAGATAGGTCTACTTTTTGGGTTAGTTTTTGCAATTGACCATTTTACGGGTTACTTTTTATAGTTGAAAAAAAGTTGTGATTTTATTTAAGCAGACTTCGTTTTCAGTCTACAACTTCAAAAAGGTTAGTTTTCGCTATTGACTAGAATTTTCCAGGATTTGACTTTCAGAGGTAGACTAAATATACAGTCTACATGTATTAATTTTTTTGAATGAGGTTAGTTTTGCAATTGACTATGTTTGACTTTTTAGCGGGTAGACTGAAATGAACGTCTACAGATTTGTAGACTTCGAAAGAAGTCTACTCTCAAATCCGACGAGTCAGTTTTGCATTTGACCAAAATAAAAAAATAGACTTCACGGGTAGTCTACATTTTTTTTTCGGGAAGAGAAGACTGCATATGAAGTCTACATATTAAAAAAAAAAATTTATTTTTAAAAAGTTTTATTCAAACACAAAACTAACCTTTTCAACGCAGTCAAAATTTTGGTCAAATGCAAAACTGACCTCTTCGTAGACTTATGTTGAAGTCTACGCTTCGTAGACTTATGTTGAAGTCTACTTATGAAAAGTCAAAAGTTCATTCAAATGCAAAACTAACCTCTTTTGCGTAGTCGTCTTTGTAGGTCTACGTACTTTTTTGTTTTTGTTGTCAAAGGTTAAGATGTAGACTGTCGGGGAAGGCTACGTTACAAAAAAAATCCGTTTAGTCAATTGCAAAACTGACCTGTGCGTTGACAAATAGATTACATTGTATGTCTACATAAGGGCGTAGACTTATAAAACAGTCTACTATCGCGACACAGATCTGAGAAACGACTTAAACCATGAAAATAGTTACCTTTTTGCAGTGTGAAGCTCGTTTCCAGCCTTTTCAACCGTCCAAACTCCAATATTGACCAAAATGAAACATTTTTGACGATTCACAAGTGAAAAAACACGAAATTATGAAGTTTATGATTATGAAAAGAGAGATTTTTAGATGGAAATGTAGAGAAAATAAGAGGAAATGAAGATTTGCTTGTTTAGAATGAGAAAAAAGTGGTTGGAAATTCAATTCTAAAGCTTTAAGAGATCAAAAATGGTGGTTGAAAATATTGATGATGATGGCATAGTTGTAATTAAGAAGAAATGTTTAGGGTGTATTTGGTTTTTTGTATTTTTCGAAATTAATAAATAAATAAATAATAATGGCAAATTTGTAAATAATTCAAAAACTTATGGGTATTATGGAAAATTCAATGATGAATAGTAACTAAAAAAAAGAGGTTGGTTTTGCATTTGACTTGAATTTTTTGGTTGTTTTTGAAAAAACCCCTATTATGATAGATGTTTAATGTAATATTTTATTTTTATATTGTATATTTACTTATTATTTATTTTAATATAAGTTTTTTAGATAAATGTTTAATGTAATTTTTCTGTTTCTTATATTATATATTTACTTATTATTATTTTATATTATATATTTACTTATTCTAGTATTACGATAGATTTTTTATGTAATATTTATTTTTATTATATTATATATATTTATTATTATATTACGATATATGTTTAATCTAATATTTATATTTCTCATATTTTATATTTACTATACATTTATTTTACTAAGTTTTATTTATTTACTTATTTTAATATTTCCATAGATGTTTAATGTAATATTTCTATTTCTTATACTATATAATTACTTATTCTAATATTACAATAGATTTTTAATGTAATATTTTTATTTTTCATATCATATATTTAATTATTATTTTTCTTATATTTTATATTTAATTATTATAATATTACGGTAGATGTTTAATGTAAAATATGTATTTTTCCTATTGTATATTTACTTATTATTTATTTTAGTATACATTTTATTTATTTACTTATTTTAGTATTACGATAGATGTCTAATGTAATATTTCTATTTTTTATATTTTATATTTACTTATTGTAATATTATTATAGATTTTTAATATAATATATTTATTTCTTATATCTTATATTTACGATTTTTTTTATGTTATATATTTAGTTATTATAGTATTACGATAGATGTTTAATGTAATATTTGTATTTATCTTATTGTATATTTACTTATTATTTATTTCATTATAGATTTTTCAGATGGATGTGTAATTTAGTTTTTTTCATTTATTATATTGTATATGTACTTATTGTTTATTTTTTATTATAATTTATATCTATTTATTCTAATGTCTTGATTTATATTTCTATTTTTTATATTGTATATTTAATTATTATTTATTTGTTTATATTCTATAATTTATTATTATTCAATTTTGTTTTTATTATATTAAATAATAATATTACGGTAGATATGTACTGTAATACATCTATTTCTAATTGTATATTTTCTTATTTTTATTTTAATATGATATTGTATTTATTATATTGCGTATTATTATTTATTTTTATATTGTATACTTATTATTTATTTTTTTTGGTTTTCTTATATCGAATATCAATTTTACTATAGATGTTTAATGTAATATTTATATTTCTGGAATTATATATTTATTTATTCTTTGTTTTTCTTATATCGAATGTCAATATTACTATAGATGTTGAAAGAATGATTTTATGTTGATTTGGACTCTCTATGCAGTCTCAAAAAGTCTTTTTCATTAGTATAGATTTAGATATAAATATAATGATAATTATTTTGATAATAATAATAATTTTTATCTCTGTTCATAGAACTTTTCCTAATAATAATTGTATTGTTAAATAATAATTTAGAGAAAAAGTGCACTATTAATAATGTATCTTTGAAACTTTTTCAAACATCAAAAATAAAATAAAAACATGTTTAGGTATATAGTTTTAGAGGGTATATTGTTATTTAATCTTTTCATATCAAATTTTTCATTAGTATTTATTTATTAATTAATGATAATTATTGTAATAATAATAATGATATTTGTAATAATTTTTATCTCTGTTTATAGAAATTTTCCTAAAATATATTGAATAAATGTATTGTTAATGTAGAAAAAAAGTCCACTATTAATAATGTATGTCTTTGAAACTTTTTTCAAACATCGAAAATAAAATAAAAACAACCTGGCAATATAAGTATTTCTCTGATCGCTGTATTCATGGACAAGCAAGAGAAAACTTACCGTACTGAGGCATGCGATAAGGGATTTAAAATAAAGAAACGATTAATTGCTGAGGAATCTACATGATCAAATTTTTATTGTGCATTGTTTTCAATCCACGACACTGCTGGTCATTTAAGGCGCCTTTATCAAGTACCTCTCATTTTTGACTTTAACAAGTTTTTTATTAGATCTGAGTATATTACTTTATATATATGAACCAAGTTGTTAATATTAAAATTCAAATTAAAATCTCTAAAATTTTAAAGCAATCTAACGAGGAATATGTGAATAGCCTTCATTATATCAAACAGAGTTGAAGTACATATATATTTGATGAAAGTGTTCTTTTTTTTTTGGTTAACCTGAGAGTATTCCGAACATATAAAGGGTCTAAACTAATTTCAATGGGAAGTGCATTCTATGGATAGACTATTTTCGGATATTTAAATGGGCTGTAAGCGGGGGTTCATATTCGTGTAAGTGTTCAGAAACAAATTGATATAATTTCATGCAGCACCTTGATCGAACTTGAAACATGTTGGTGTCCTAAGCCTATCTTCCTATCACTCGACCACAAGGTCCCATACATGAAGGTGTTCTTGCTCACAATATAACTAAAGCAATTCCAGATCATACACCAAAACAATAACCAAAAGAGTCTAATACTCTATATGTTTTGTAAGCGGGATAATGTGAACTATAGTACAATGAAGCTGATCGTAAATAGATAGGTCAAAATTTGATAAGCAATGGAGTCTTTTTAGCAGCCAGAGTGGAGGAATGAAAAGAGATAATGGCATTAGCCTTTTTTATTGTTTACCAGTTAAGGAAACTTTAGAACCTTACATCAGGTGCTGTCGTCAAGAACTCCTTCATGAATTTCTTATAATTATCTCTAACCATCTTACTAAAATCTACAACCGCTTCTTCTTTAGTAACACCCTGTTGCTTAATGTACCTGTTAACCTCATCTTCAACCTCTCATTTGTTTATTTATTTTATTAAGGAGGTGTTAGTGGGAGTTACATTTATAATGATTGTAAGATTGGCACAATAAACCATCAAACTATCATCACGTGCTGATTGCAGTTTCTTCAAATAAAAAAAAATCCAAATATTTTTTCATATTTCTGGAATTGTTCAAATCTTGTCCCAAGCGAGTGGAGAGCTTGGTCCATAGTCAACTCTAAATTTCTCTTTGGGTGATAATGTCACACTTCCGTCTACATTCTCTGAATCTTCACCATACTGTCTTTTTCTTTTTGATTTTTCCTTGGTTGGAGAACATAGTCAATCTCTATAGAATATGCAATTACTTTAGCTTCTAATTTTGCTTTCTCGAAACCAAAATCTCTATATTTTTGAAAATAAGAAACCAGCCCCTTAAGTTGAGCAATAGCAACATCAAAATTCATGTCCTCTGACTGCAAACTCTTACTCACAATAATAACAATAGATAATTTTTTTTACCTAATAACCATGAAACCAAGAACTCAAAACTTCCAATTCCATGTGTTTCACTTGTTGCAAGACATTCAGCTTCACTCTGCTCTGGTGGATCAACATTGTTTTCAGCAATGTAAACTTAAGCATGAAATCTTATTGCCTTAACACTTTCGACGTGGCTTTCCCTATGAGTATTTGACAAAAACTTCAGTGTTAGACCATTTACATGATCTTCAAATATTTTCACCGCTTATTTGAAGATGAAAATAGTTATAAGTACGCTGGATAATCCAAAAAAAATGAGATTGCCTTTGAAGAAGTCCTTGCCATGTCAAATAGTGAAAGATTCAAACTAGGACAACTACATGGTGTATAAAATGTGGGTTAATCTCAAGAAATCTGTTTTGTACTCCTTTATGCTTTCCCTTCATATTGAGCCATTGTCATAACTTTTTCCTCTCACACCATCAATTTTCAAATCAAAAGCAACCAATACATCTTGCAGCTCACAAAAAAAAGTCATTCTCGAGATGTATCATCAACTTTCAAAAATGTTAAAAAAAAATCTTCAACTTTAACTGAAGTTGTTGATACATCTACGCATCATATGATATCAATCATTTATTCATGATGATTGATATCTGGATTACAATCAAGAATGATAGAGAAAAACTTGGCACTTTGAATTTTCTTGACAATCATACATTTGATATCATTGCCCAACAAAGCTATTAGCTCATTCTGAATTATGTTACTAAGATAATGAGAACGAGACTCACCTTCTTTAAATCTCCTAAGGTGTTATATCATCACAGGATCAAAATCAGAAATCATCTCAATAAAGCTTAAGAAGTTCCCACAACCTTCTTCTCCAATCTTTTCGTTACTTCCACAAAATACTAAATTTTGTTTAACAAGAGTTTTCACTACAGAAAGTATTCTAAGCAGCAATTGTCTCCAATAGATCTTCTCTTTGTTGATTTCATCTTGAGCATATTTTTCAATGGTCTGATTCTTTTGCAGTCTGAGATCTTTTTTGGCCCATTGCTTCATACATAAAATATGATTAGACCAGATTCATGTTCTTTAAGCCTTTTCAAAATATTTCTCCAATCGCTGAACCCTATAGATGCCAATTGACTATTGTCATTCTCATTGAACAATTTGCAGCAAAAACAAAGACTTTGTTTAGTCTCTTTGAATAAACTAGCCAACGTCGATCTTGTTTTTTCCATCACCCAATTGTCTTATATAATGCAAATGAGAAAAAATTCTTTTAATACCATCTTTGGGAAATTATAATCCATTGGCAATCTTTTTGTCGGACCTTGAACAACCATAAAATCTCTCCACTCATTCCATCCGTTTTTAGTGTTATCCCAGTTTCTAGAATCATACATATCTATCTATCCACAAGGTTCCTCTAGATTACCATTCTTTTCATTTCCATTTTATTTCCATCATCTTTTTCTTTCAACTTTTCCTCATTCACAACATTCATATTCTCAGTCTCATGACTTTGTTCTTCTCTATGATCCTTACTTATATTTTCATCTACTTCATCTTCTCTAGAAGTAGCATTTTGTCCATAATTATTCTCAACATAGCTATCAAGAGTTATAGATTTTTTGAAGTACCTTAATAAACTATTCTCTTGAGATTTTGCTTCCTCATCTTTTTTTATTCTTCTTTTTTTATGTGTTTGCTCCACATGGTTGATCTCTTTTGTTCAATGACATCGTTCTATCAACAAAGAAATTTCTGATTGTTATTCATAATTTAACAAAATAGATGAAACTTAGAAAAAAAATAAGAAGGATAGTTTCACCTTAGTTAGAGTGAATTGTAAGAGAAAGTGAGATAAGGTTACTTTATTAATATGAATCTTAAACTTTAGAAATCAGAATTTCAGGTTTGTGTCTTCGTGAGAAGACGAGTAGAAGACTGTGATGCTAAGTCGTGAAATTTTCTTTTGTTGCCCTAATTTTTTTTCTAAAAAAAATTAACTTAGTTTTTAAAGTAAATTTAACTTTAATTAGTAAAATATTAATGATTTAATAAATGTTTTATTTGTTGTGGCCCATATTTAACCTACTAATCTTATTAAAAAATTTTAAACTTAGCCCATATACATTATTCCTTAATATTGGCAATATTAGTTAAACACATACTATTAAGTGTTTTTTTCGAAAATTTTATGTCCTAAGCCAATGTTTCTTTTTGGCCAATGGAAGCACGACTTTGAGGATATAAGTAGTATTCTAAAAAATTTGTTCTATGAGTTAAATAGTTAATAATACAACTCTAAATAATACTAACTTTAATAAATTTATAGAATCATTAAAATGCAATTTTTTTGTAGAGAATTATAAAATCATCACCCAATAACATTAGTTTTTAGTAAGAATTTAAGAATTCATAAACCAATAACACTAGACTTTTCAAATTATTACAATCATTCTAAGGGGGTGATGATTAAGATATATATATATATATATATATATATATATAATTCTGTTTAAGCAAAACAAAATTTACTTGTAAAAAATGTAAACAAATAGATGCGGCAAGTCAAACTCTAGTTTTAATTACTCCATCCGTTACAAAATAATGTATGTTTTAAAGTTTTCACACATATTAAGAAAACATGTTAATAAATGTGTTACTTTTTATGATTAGCTATTTCCCATAACTTTTAACCAATCAAAATTCAATAAAGACAATTAATATCTTGGGTGAGAGGGTCAAATAGTAACAAAGAAAAAAATTATGAAAATATGTAATTAATTAATCCTCGTGGTAGCTCATATTCTTTCGTTTGGTATAATATCGTTGTTCACACGGTAACTTGTCCCACATGGTTTTGGAGATTGTACACATGAGAAGCGACAAAATAGGAGAAGAAAAGGTCGTCTAGGAAAAACTGTAACCTTTTATTTAAATATATAATATAAGAACATAAAGAGGAACTTGAGAGATATCTAGGATTGAAACAAACATGAGGAATGATGGAGCTCAAGAGACTACGTTTCCTGCAAAGAATTAATTGTTTCTGCTGGCAATGTAGCTAGCCAGAGCCACTAGAGGTGCCGCCTTATTCGAATCAAACCCTAAAAGTTGTTCTTCTGCTTCTCTTCTCAGTTTCTCAGCCAGTTCCCTCGATTTCTCCAAACCAATCAACCTTGGATACGTCAGTTTTCCAGCGATAGCGTCGTTTCCGGCGCTCTTACCCAATTCCTCAGTAGATCTAGTCACGTCAAGAATATCATCAACCACTTGAAACAATAGGCCTATACATCTCGCATACTTTCTAAGCTTCTCCATCTCTTCATCTGTTCCACCTCCCATTATAACCCCTATAACCGCTGCTGCCTCCAACAATGCAGCCGTTTTATGAAGGTGGATGAACTCTAGACGCTCTAATCCAGCTTCTTCTGGATTTAATCCTTCACTTCTTAGGTCAATAACTTGCCCTGCCACTAGCCCTTTTGTCCCTATGGCCCTGGCCAGTTCAATAACTGCGCGGACTGTCCTTTCGGGAGTGACCAACCCACTTGACACGACCGTCATGTTCTCAAATGCCAAAGCAAGGAGTGCATCACCCGCCAAAACTGCCATGCCTTCTCCAAATACCTTGTTTGAGTAAAATTTGGTTCAACACTTGTGAGCATGCATTAACACCAAAAATTCAACGCAAGTGAATATCATAGATAAAATCTCACAGTTAGAAATTTTTTAAAATAATTCTCTCTTTGTTTCAAATTAAGTGTTGTTTTACTATAAAAAAAATCTTACCAAATAAGTATCGTTTTATAATTTAATGAATTTTTTTTATTAATTTATCGTTTTCTCTTAATTAAATTAAGATAAAGATAAATGCTATGTAATTCTAATGGTCAAACAAGGGTATATTTAACTAGTTTCTTAATTTGTGTGCAAAACTCTAAAATGACAATTAAATGAAATGGAAAGAGTATATAAGATTAATGGTTTATTTCTTGTTGGAAACTCATCTTAACTTATTAGTGAATTTTTCTCTAAGCTTTTTTATGGTTTAATAGCATACCTTGTGGTTGGTAGGCTTGCCTCTGCGGACGTCCGCATTGTCCATACAGGGAAGGTCGTCATGAATAAGAGAGCTCGCATGGATCATCTCCACCGCACAAGCGGCTGACATGGCAGTAGCCTCGTCGCCACCCACGAGCTCGCATGCAGCAATGCAGAGCAAAGGCCTCACACGTTTTCCACCCGCTAGCAATGAGTACCGTACCGCCTCTTGGATCGTGAGGGGTTCAAGAAGCGGTACAGAAACGTCGAGAGCCGCGCTTACAGATTCGGCTTTACCTATCATATAGGACTTGAAGTCAAAGGTGGAGTTGTGATCACTGCCTTTTCCCTCTGCTGGAATCATGTCTCCGCCTTGTGAGGTGAGAGCAGACGAGAGAGACAAAACTGTGCGTTTTTGAAGACTCTTGAAGGAGGATATGGATTTGTATCTTCTTCCTTTGGATTGGATGAAGACGGAGGATGAGATTAGATGAACAGTAGCCATTGGTGATCCACTTTCTCCCAATACAATTTTATAATTGGCCTTGCCCATTAAGAGCATGTGAAGGCTCTTAATAGGTTTCTTGGACTTGAAAGCAATGAAGGTCTTTCCTGTTATTTTAAATTGTATAACAAGCCAACAAGATGGTATGAATATTCAATCATGGGATGAAAAGTTTCGATCTATATACAAATATATTATAAGGTAAGAAGTTCAAATAATAAAAAGTGTAACTGAATGCATCATGAGGAAGAAATATTGCCTTCAGGTCAGGTATGCCAAGTCAGAACCTAGAGCGTTTGTGAGGATCTGATCCTAGAACACTATGGGTAAAACACAGAGGAGGACACTGGGCAAACGGTGAAATTCTTAAACTGAATTTCTTAGCCACAAAATACTTTTAATTTATTAGATTTTATTAAATATTTTAGTTTTATTTATTTTCTGAAAGGTAAAACCACTTAGAGCATCTTTAATCCAGGTCTCTTGACCTGGATTTTTTTTTTTTTGCTTTAAAAAAAAAAATTAAAACGAACCAATTGTGGACCGTTACGTGTCAGTGGAACCTGCGAAAAGTGTAAGAAACATGGCAAATGAGATTCTTATTTTAAAAAAAAGAGATGGGTTTTGGGGGAATTAGTGGAACCCACCCTATAAGAACCCCACTAAAAACCTCCAATAATGCTGCCGTTATCAATTTTTTATTATTAAAATTTCTCTGTTTTCTTTTTGATTTTCTTTTTTAAAAAAAAAAAAAAATTCTAAACCAATCCCGGGCCGCCACGTGGTGAACCTTAGGAGAGAGAGGTTCACTCGGGTGAACCTTAGGAGAGAGGAGTTCATAGGTTTTTGTTATTTTATTATTTTATTTTTTTGATTTCCGTGTGAACTCCCCCCATAAACCCTCAATGGGGGTGCTCTTATAGTTTGATAACAGGACAAGTAGAGGTTCTAAAGGTCTCGTATATTGGTATATGAAAACTTATTCCTTTGTCTCTCTCCAACTTTTTCCATTTATTATTTATTTTTAATTTAAAATCCATGTGAGAACTTCCTGATGGAGTAGCTCTTACGGTTCATAAATGATATGGTCTAGGAGAACACCCTTGGGGGCATCATAGCCACGACACCAAGCTAAGCTCTTGGTCTGCCAGAGGATACAATGTTGATACATATAAGACTCAGATAACATAGGCTGGTATTGTCAGACATAAGCCATGCTGACCTTGGCAGTTCTGTAGTCTCCTTCCTAAGATCAGGCAAACAGTGACGGTCCGAACCTAACCAATTTTTGTGTGGCTTTAAGCCAATATAGGAAATATACAGAATTATTAATAAATAATGCAAATATGTAAAGATGTCTCACATGCTAACTCTAGGGATGTTGTCATGGGAAAAATAACTCTACTTGACCCGAATCCGAAATAAACCTGCCAGAAATATATTCTAAACTGAAAACCCAAAAAATCTTAGAACTTTAGAGTTATCTCCTATTTCTGTTTTATTTTTAAGTTTTGTGGCTTTTTAGTTAAATTTTTATATTTTAAAACTAAATTTATATATATTAAATATCTAATTTTAATCATGTTTTGTATACAATTTGATTAATTTTCAATTTGCGAATTTATTTTCTACGGAAAGTAACAAATAAAATTTTCAACATTCATAATTTTCAATTTACAGATTTATACTATATGCATAATGTATATAAATGAATAAGTTTTAGGACACACTTCGTCATCTTTTTCAGGATATTTAATCTGTTTTAGCAACAAAAAGAGACAAAAGAGCAAACCACTCTCTTTCCACGAGATTACTGCATTCCAACACGTTTACACTAAGTGAGAAAAAGAAAGAGCTTAAACACAAGTGGAAACTATAAAAGATATCGAAGAAGATTGAAGGTGCAGAAGTACTAACTTTTGCAACCAAACGTACATCAGTGAAACACGATACAACAAAGATAAAAGAAATGCAAGTAGAATCAACTTAAAAAAACATAGGTTACTGATATCTTGGAGACTCAGAAACATAGTATCAACTTAAAGAAACAGACTCAAAATCACCAAAGACTTTTTAGCTCAACTACTTGCAATGGTTGTAGTATCCTTGTCTTCACAAGTTGTCCCGAAAGAAACCATTTACCGGGGTGGACGCAAGCATGACGGTATGGGTCACGTGCCCCCTATTGATTTTTTTCTCTTTAGTAATTTAAGTTAATTTATCGAATAACATTAGTTTAGTGAAGAACAATATAAAAGTGCCCCATAAAAAAATGTTAAAAACCTTTCTAGATCCGTCCCTGACCATTTATCTTCTACAGAGGCGTAAATCTTGGCGTTATTAGAAGCTTTGGTCCTCTGGGAACGCACAGCTTCCTGGCTTTACTCAATCTTACCGTTTTCCACATTGGTTTCCGATCTGAGAATTTACTCAGAAACATAGTATCAACTGAGAATTTACAAAAAGGCAGAAGAAATTTGTGTATAGTAAGTCTTTCACTAAACTATGGACTTTCAAGAAAAACAAACAATAGATGATTTTTATCAAAGTAGAAAAAAACTGTGGATGATTTGATTACCCACTGATGCTTCCAAGAAGGCAAACAATAACTTAATTATTAAAGAGGATATTAATCAAAACGATCTTGAATTACAGTCGTTTCTTATTTTATTAGGAAAGGTTACGAGAAAAAATGTAGATTATAATAATAAGCAGACTTTACCATCAGCTCAAGATTCGTGTTTGTATTAAAATACGTTACTAATCTATAAGAATATTGGGCATGTTTAGTATTTTCATATACTGTTGATAAGTTTCATACAAGGATTACTGATTGTAGTGCCGTTTGAATATAATCTCATCGCTGGTTGTTGACATCGTTATAACCTCTCACTATTGATGACGAATGCAAAAGGAATATGATTTACTGGTTCCCTTTATAACTACAAAGAGTAAAGAACAAGAAACTAACGAAAAAACATCAAATTTCAGAAGTTTTGAATCAATAATTCGACAAATCTTGGAGAAAATTAAAGAAGACTAAAACAAAGGTGGAGACATGTGAACCGATCGATAATTGGTGCGATGAAAATGGAACGGGTCGGTCCACTAAAAGAGCCACCACTCGTGCTAATGCTTCGAATCCCATTTATTGGGTCAAATCATTTCTTCTCAAATCATTATCAAGCATATCGTAGATGACCCCGAAAATTGAAGTATTCTTTTTATACCTTTAATGTAAAGGTGTGTCGGTACGTGTATTGTAAGTGTGACATCCATTTGCATTCTAACCCTACATCATATTATTTATGTACTTCAAGCCGATATAATATGATAGCTATGAATATAGACCCTAACCATTTTTTTAGGCGTGTAAATTTTGCGTTCTTACAGAACAAAAATACACATAAAGAAGTTATGTTTTAGTGAGATTTATATTTAATTTTAGTAGATGTATATATAGTTTTTACAGGAGGCAACGTTTTTAAACTTCTTAATAAAAGTATTAAACCTTTTTAATATACTTTGAACTTCAGGAACGAAATCCAGGACTATAAGATTGATAAATACTATGACATGACGTAATCATTCTTCTCAAAGAAATTTAAATCTAGGGCAAAATAAAACCAATTACTGCTTACACTAACCATTAGGTATACGTATACCACCACACATTTGATATTAAGCTTATATTTTTAAGTATTGAACTTTTCTTTCATATACACATAACCATTGTAACATGCTGTTTTATATTTCTATATGATAACTAATAAAATAATTGGATTTCTACATGTTATTTGAATCACAAGAATATATAGATCGTAAGTTTTTTTATTAATGAAGGGTACCGAAACTCAACCAACTAATTTCATGGAAGTTAGAAATTTGTACAATCTAGTTAGGGCTGAGCATTTTATCCGTTAAATTTGATTCGATTCGTTATTCATTTTTATTTGATCCGTGAAATCCGGATATCCGTAAGTCGTCGAAGCAAAGCAAATACTAAAAATTAATATCCGTTAAAAACGAAACAAACCACAAATACTAAAATATTTAGAGCCGGATATCCGATCCGATCCGACATTATACAAATAGATGTATATCTACAAATAAATATAGATTTTTATATGTATAATTTTACCAAATTATTATTTTAACATATCATTTTATTAATTTTATTTAAAATTTACTTATACAATCTTTATAAAAACAATATTTTTTTTTTCAAAATTTTATGTATTTATAAGAAAATTTGATTATTTTAAAAAATTCTAGAACATATAGTTTTATTAATTCTTATTTCTTATTTTATATTATGTAAAAATATTTTTTTGAAAACAAATTTGTATAGTTTTTCTAGATTTATTTGTATTAAACAACGTAGATGAGATATCTGTAAATATTCGCAAATACCCAAAAAAATCTGGATATCCAGAAAGTCGGATATCCGTATTTCTCCGAAGCAAAGCAAATCGAAAAATCAGATATCCGTAAGATATGAAGCAAATCACAAATACTGAAAATTACGGGGATATTTGATCCGTGTCCACCCCTATATCTAGTCATATGAGAAGTTAGCAATTTCACATTAAAATAAAATTTATCTCTGACTTGAACCAATATGACAACTTTTCATCTAGTGAAAATCACTAAATCAATCATGATATAGTTAAAATATAATAGTTATAGTCTTATAGATAGTAATTTATGTTGAACAATTCGTCATTTTATCAATTTGTAATTTCGTTAAGTTAGATGTTTGATATGTGTCGTTATTTTATTACACGTATTTATTTCATTCACATAAGCTTTTTTTTTTGATTTTTTTTCGTAATTATGTTGTTACCTATCATACATAATTATTTGTCTAAATCCTGACATATGAATCAAAGTTTGACATTTCGTTTATTTTCTTTTTATTTTCTTTTTATTTTCTTATTATTTTCCGGTAGAAAGCAATTACTCAAGAATCAAATTCCACAAAATTTGTCTACATAATAGACTTAGTAGTGGTATTATCCGTAGCATATTACGTCCGTTGATTTGTTCCCAAATTAATTGCAAACACGATAAAGCAGATATCTCGGCTTTGTTTCTTCGCCTATCCTAAACGGTTAAACCATACCAAACTTTCAAGATCTTGCCAAAACGTATAATTCCATTCCAATTGAGATTTGACATTCAACTAGTTTTCTAATTATCCATGAATTAATGTCATTTAGTCATGTCTACTCTATGGTTCAATATCAGTTAGGCCAAAAGCTCCAGTACTATCCCATTATTATTCTTTATTACAAACTATTATTATTATCATCATATCAAATTATATATGATCACATGATTGGTCGTGTAGTGTGGCGAGACATCTTATCTCATACGAAAATATGCCTAATTAATTAACTTAACATTTCCCTCTATATAAGACCTAAGCTTTGGCTCATGTTATAATATATATATATTCTCTTTAAGTTCTAACAAATGGCGTCTGCTCAATATGGTATGGAGATTTTCAACGAGGAGCTTATGATCATGTCGTTGTTGGAAGAAGACTCGCCTGTAGATAATCATAGAAGCATCAACAAAGAGGAAGAAGAGGAACTAAACCGCGTGATTAGATCTTTAGAAGTGGAGATCAACACGAGTTCTTCTTCTTCTTCGCCCATAGAGTCTCGGGAAAATGGTCTTCAACAGAAAAGACCAGATGATTTTGGGTGGCTTAACGACTTTGACATTGGTGTAGTTTCGTCTCAATAAGATGAAGAGATGATGAATTGGTGTACGGAACTTTCTTACATGGATGGTATAGATAGTAGTGTTCTTGAGATTGAAGGTGGTGATTATTATCCTCATATTGACTATGGACTTACATTTGAGGAACCAACCTTTCTCTGTGGCTAGAGACTAATGATATTGTTATGTACTGATTGATTAGTCTCGTGAAGTCATATTAAAGACTGTTTCATATATAGTATCTGTTAATTATATGTTCTTTAGATAATGCAATGATCACTTGATGAGAAGACTAGTTACTAAAACTATCAACATGAGTTGGATACAAATTTATACTTCAGTTGACATGTTCTAATGTTTAAAAGAGAATTTAATATATACTTTATTTCACCTTAGAATTAGTCCTTTAATGGACTAACATCTATGCTAAATGAGTTGTATTTAGTTTTGTAATGAGGTAACACTCATATAATGTTTTAACATCAATGAAATTCGGTTAAAAAACAAGACTTATATGGCATAAAAAGAGGCAATGTCTTTGTCATATTAATAATTTAAACAAATTTCAAATTGTCAGGTGACTCAGTAATTAAGAGCACCCTCATCAATGTGTAATTTAATTAATCCCCTATATATAAATCATGAAGCATTATAACTTTTAAGTGTAGCCACGTGTCATCACCAGGATGATTCTCAGAATCCTTAGAAAAAAAGTTGGTCCATCTAATTATAGACTATACTTTTATTAAATTAACATTCATATTGATTGGTAGTGCATAAAAGGATATTTAACAATCTTTCCTTAAATAAAAGCTACGGAATTACCTAATATGATTAACATATATGTGACAATTAATATTTTGAATAATAAAGATTTGATAATATATTTTGTATTCTTCATCAGTTTTTTAATTTATATTATTAAAAAAATTAAACAATCACATTAACCATATAGTAAAAAATCTAAAAAAATTCTTACATGTTATATTATGAATTAAAAAAAACAACTATAAATTACTAAAACAGTAAAAGCATTACAATCAAAATTTTGTGAACAATATTTTTATTTTTTTTTGTTATAAAAAGATACAAATGATCATAATATCATATGAATATTAAGTATCATTTAATATATATTCAGATTAAATATATATATATACTTTAATATTGTTTAAATTAAACTATATATCATATAAAATACATATATGTTAATTATATACTTAGATGGATCATTACAACATATTTTGGTACACACATGTCATTATAACATATTAATATACGAGCTATATATATTAATCCTGAAATATTAAAATCCTTAAAAGCAGTATTGAGAAATCTTATGTTATCACTACAATGAGAAATCTTATATATATTAATCATGGAGCTATATATACGAGCTTTTTTGGTAGTCACATGTTATCACTACAATGATATTTAAAATCTTACAAAAAATAAGTTAGTCAATCTAAATATATATTATACTTTTTATTAAACTAATTATCAGATTATTTATTCGTGTATAAAATAATAATTTCTATTCTTTCCTTAAATAAAAGCTAAGAAATTACCTAATATGATTAACAAATATGTGACAATTAATGATTTTGAATAATAAATATTTGATAACAATATATGTATCTTCCATCATTTTTGTTCAATTTTTTATTTCTTGAAAGACATTTAAAAATCACATAAGTATATAATAAAAAAAATCTAGATTTTTTCTAATTTGCTATATTTTGAATTTTTTTAATATAAATTACTAAGGCTGTTAAAAATCTACGATGAAATTGTTTTGATCAATTGTCTAATTTTTTTATTATAACAAGATATAAATGATCATAAAATCATATAAATATGAAGTCTCATTTAATATATATACATTTATTTCCATATTGTTTAAATTAAAATATATATATCATATATAAAATACATAAACATGTTAATAAAAATAATATTCATATTAATAAAAATAATATTTTTGTCACAAAAAATATAAAAATGTTAATAAAATCATATGAGTATCAAGCCTCAATAAATAAATATTTATATTGAGTATATTATATATCTATATCAATATCATTTGATTTTAATTATATACTATATAACATAAATAAATGGTTTATTTTGTTTTTATCAACAAAAAGTTTTGTAAATAAAAAGAATGATTGTATTTATTTATGTTTTTACTCGAATTTAATTGTATATGTATTAGTTATTCGCTCCTCAATTATTCAATATATTTATTATTGCATAATATGTAAATTATTACAAAATAAATAATATTATCTACAAATAATTTTTATACATAATTAATCTTCATTCTGCGCAAGCATGTATCTCAAATGTTACTTGATCATATCATTTCAAAAATATGATTTTTCATATCGAAGTGAGATGGTGAATTATAACATTTGAATGATATCTTTGAAGTCCAATGTAAATTAAATAAGTTTTAAAAAAAAATATCAACAAACATCACTATACTCATCAACATTATATTACGATCCATAAATATACGTTTGGAGACTTATGACATCATGGTTGAACAATCAAGATTAATATTCAACGATAATTAGTATATTAATTTCACCCCGCGCATGCGCGCGGATAATCATCTAGTAAAGTAAATAAATAGAAAAAATTAGAAAAGAAAAAAAACTGAAGAGAGGGGAGAAATAAGTTTTTAAGGACAATTTTACCGGAGAGTTCTAAAGTTGAGATCTCAAAATATACATATACATATATATTTATATTGATATTAATATTTAATTATTAAATTGTATTTTCAGATATTTTGAGTTATGTTTAGCATAAAATTAAAACTAAATAATGAAACATTAATATTAATATATACATACAAATATATATATTTTGAGAATCCCAAACCTAAATACCCCATTGGAAATGCTCAGACTCAAAAACAAACTTGAGAGAAGATAAATTTGTCATCTTATCACTGAATTAACTTCCTTATTATTTAAGATTAACTTATATTGTATGTTCATTGGTGAGAATTGATACCAATGGTGATGCTCTATACTTAAAATATGGCTCGTTACTTGGTATCACTTTGCTTGCATAACATGACACAAAACCCACGCTAATCAGAACACAATTAATGGTCAAACTTCTTTCTATGAAGATAAGAAACAGAGCAATTGTTTGAGAATAGTTGCAAAGCCAGTGATTAGATTCGCAGTAACTATTCTCACTCTGTTCTTCTACTGGGAGAACAAGTGGAAGAAGCAAAACAGACACTCAAAAAGCTGTAAACCAACACATAATAGACTCAAAACTCAAAAGCTGTACAATATTTTCCTTTGTCGTAAACTAAAAAACTACTTAACAAAGCCTTTTATTACCTATATTTCATTTCTATTCTTGCACTTTTTTGGCGTGGAGACTTTCTCGGCTCCAGTAGAAGCAACATTCTTGGCATCCATATGTGAAATGTGTGTAACACCTCTAGAATCTTCTTTGGAGTTTCCTGATGTATTTACATGATCATCTTCTCCTGCCTTGACAACTTTACCTTCAGGTTTTGCTTCTCTTGGTGTTCCTATCTCCTGCACATTGCTAAGTGCAGTTTCATCATCAGAATATTCACATTGACATTCAGAACCGGAGACAGACCCAGATTCAGGAACAACATCTTGCTCTGACACCGTTGAGCACTCATCATCTCTTGATTTTCTTGAACCCTTACGCGAAAAGGCATGCTTTATATGTCTTGCAGACTTTTCAGCGTGTTTTAGAATGCTCTTTGCAACATCCTTCATGTGTCCCTTGTTCTGAGTGTCTTCAGAACCAAAGCTCTCACCCTTTGGACTTCTTCCTGTAAGAGGCCCTGACAAACGGTCTTCAACGATGTACTTAACACCATCATCCTTTCGGTTTAACGCCTTCAAGTTGATCCTAGGAGACCTGACATCCTCCTCCACGTTCCCTGATTCTTCCTTCTTCCCATTCCTATGGAAAACTAAACCGACTTTCTTTAGTCCCCGACCAACAGACCTCACAGTGTTCTTCCCTTCCTGGTTTTCATCAGGGCTGCTGCTTTCATTACTACCAGCAGAAGTCTCATGAGTAACTCCACGTATATTGTTATCAACGCAGCGACTCTTGCCTTTTCTTGGCTCCCATATCTGTGAGACTTCAGTTCCTGGTTGATGTACCCATATCCCAGTCTCTTCTTGTCCTTCAATGTTAATTGGTTCAAGATTATCCCTAACCCTTGGAGACTTATCAGACACCACTGAAGAGAAGGAACCTTTATTTTCATCGGAAGCAAAAGAAGCCCACATGTCTTCTTTACTTATTGTTGCTCCTTCAAACGGGTCATCGTTCCACTGCATAAGAATCAGTCTTAGTAATGAAACTCTGAACTTAAGGAGAACAAAACAGAAGCTGAATTTACCTTTGCTTCGTCCTCGGTTACTGTAATAGCAAGGTGAAGCCTTCCCATTTTGATGTTCTGAAGAGGCAACCACATATCATTTCTTTGCCCGCCTCTAAACTCCGCGATGTTTACTGAACAGTCACCAAGGCTGTCATCACTGAATCGGTCTTTGTCTTGAACTTCAATATTGAGTATATTTGGAGAGTCCCATGTCAAGATTGGTATCTTGAACTCTTCCTGCCATTTGGGAGACAACGTTTTCTTTAGTATCTTGGTTTTGAATCTGTAAGCGCCAAGCTGCCCTTTCACATAAGGATCAGATAAACCTGAAGCATCCAAAAATCCGAGCAGTTCATAAGATGCCGTTCAAACTTTACTAAAGTGGAGGAAACTAGCGCTAACCCAGTGACTAACCATTTAAATCTGATGGTTTAACATCAGATGCTTCAACTACTTCAACAAGAGCGTGTGCAACTGGTTCTTTCTCATCAACAAAGAACCAATTCTCTGAAAGCAACACACAGACACAAAATGTTGACAACATCAAGAAACGAATAAAAATTGTACAATGGATTCTGAACATCCACTGCAATAGTTACCTCCTGATTGTGGGCTTACAAACTTTTCCATGTCAACTACAAGCATATTTGGCTGCAAGTTAGACACAAGCTTCATTTAGCTGACTTCATTGTAATGACAATGTTTGCTTAGCAATATGAGGGAAACCTTACCTCAACAAGAGTCTGCTCAAATGCAATAGACAAGAGTTTGTCCTGATTTATAGCAATGGTGGGAGTGTTAGAAGTAGTAAAAACTCAAAAGAGCAGGAGGAGACTTTCTATACTACTTAAGTTTACAAGCTGATCAGGCGTTAGTACTTACTAGCCATCCTGCAATCCCTGGAACCACAGCAACATCAACTCCATGAGTGAAGATTGGTTTCACATTCATTTGGAAATAAGGTGGCTCTGCAAAACAGACACGTAAACGCCCCAGAAACGGCCATCGACGAAGAAACTTCACTCCAATCAACACCTTCAAGAGTGTATAAGGTATCCAGAATAAAGGAATGTACTTCACTTAAGAGAGGGGTGGAAGCATATGTGCAGAAAAGCGATTACCTTGCCTTCGACATGCATTCCTGTCAGATGTAACTTTGTCCACATTCCAAACCCAAGTCTTTTTCTTAACTTCACTGCGAGTATTGCGCTCATATCATCTGCTGTCAGGAAGTTCAATCCAAGTTCCAAAACCTGTAAACAATTCTGCATAAGTCCTACTTCCTCTATAAATATCAAAAACCAAAGTTTTTAGCAACTATACCAAGTGATCATCACCAGTAGATTGCCGAAGCACCCTTATATCAGTCAACAGAGGAGGGTTTCTTCCCAAATAGAGATGTTGTATCAAAGCTTCTTTCTGCACAAATTATACTAAGACTCAAAAGGAAGAGCTACATGGTCTAAAGAAACAGAAGAAACAAAGGTGTAAGTTTTACCGCTGTCCAAGGTCTATACTTGTCCAAGAACCAAGGTATGATGGGGCGCAGAATCTTCTGAGAAGCAATCTGTTCCATACAAATAGGCCATATCTTCTCTACAGCATGATTCAACCACCGCACCGATTCAGAATCAGACAGAACCTAAGAAAGGGGTTACAGTTACATGCAAAACAAAGCTTATAAAGTCAACACCTTTAGATACAAAATTGAGAAACCATACAAAGTTAAAAAGTACCCGTTTCTGGTTAGCTTGCTTCCTTTCTTCAAACTGAAACTTCTTCCTCAATCTCATCACATACCGTTCATGAACCTAAAAGAAACACATCAAGATCAAAGCTTTAAGGAAACATAAGTTCAAACAGAGAGACAGAGAGAGAGAGGCAATTACCAAGTAGAGATAAATCAGAGCGAGGAAATAGAAAAAGGCGTGTGATCTATTCAAGTAAGAGAGAAGCCAAAGTAACATCAACACAATCACCACATGATGAAACACAGAACACTCCATTGTTTTCACTTCCTATTGATTGAAAAATACTTTACGAAACAGACAAAGTGAATGACAAGAAAACTCCAAAGGTTCCTGCTTTTTTCTTAAAACAGAGAATCAAACCATCTAAATCGACACAAACTTGTTCTTCATGATGAGTTTTATGTTTCTTCTGGTGGTCGATTAGTTAGTGGTAACAGAGACAAACATTTGGATCTATAATACTGATTCCTAGAATGGCGACTTTCTATGTTCTCTTTCGATCATGAAACGAAGTCGTTTATGGTTTTCGGTTACACGGAATCAGAGAGATAGACTTGTAGGGAAAAAACATGTTCTGCGAGAAGAGAAACGCGTCAAACGCCTGAATGGGTGCGAAGCGAGTCAGACACGTGTGAGTATATACCCGTAGGGTCTCCTATGATGTTCCATTGACAGTGATGTCTGGATAGATTTCGAGTTTGACCAAAAAGTAATGATTCAAGGCCCAATAAGAAAATAAAAAAGCCCATAGAAACTGCTTAGGGGTTGTCTCTTTGATAGTTTTCTCATCAGCATCTCGTTGGAGCTTCATCTCTCCGTTGAAAATGGTTGCTTTCCGGGTAAGTTTGGTTCTCTCTTTCGTTGGAGCATTTTCTTGGATAGTTATGAACTGGGTTCAGTCTGGAGAATGTAACATATGCATAGATAGGTTGAGATCTTTAGGATGAGTTTGAATGTATGGTGCTCTGTTCTAGGGTTTGTTAAAGAGGTTCTCTTTTTGTTATATAATGGATTGCTTCTAATGAAAGTTTGTTTCTTTAAGCAGTATCAAGTGGTTGGGAAAGCTCTCCCAACAGAGAAGGATGTGCAGCCTAAGATTTACAGGATGAAGCTATGGGCTACTAATGAAGTCCGCACCAAGTCCAAGTTTTGGTACTTCTTGAGGAAGCTGAAGAAGGTTAAGAAGAGCAACGGACGGGCTGCGTTATCAGAGCCGAACTGGGTACCACAACATGTACAAGGAGTTCCGTGACACCACGGTCAATGGTGCTGTGGAACAGATGTACAGTACTCTGAGATGACTTCTCGTCATGGAGTGAGGTTTCCATGCATTCAGATCATCAAGACCGCTACTTTCTCTGCAAGAGAGAGAGCACCAAGCAGTTCCATAACTCTAAGATCAAGTTCCCTCTTGTTTTCAGGAAGGTCAGACCACCAACGAGGAAGCTCAAGACTACATACAAGGCGTCAAAGCTCAACCTTTTCATGTAAAACCAATCTTTGCCTTTTCAACCAGATCAGATTAAGGTTCTTGTTTCTCTGCCTGTCTCTTGAAATTTTTCAGTTTGCATCTTTTGAACCTTTGTTATCTAGATATGATACGAATATTCAGGTTGACTGGCAATTTTCATCAGCTTTCAAAGTTTGGCTGCTTCAAAAACAATGTCAAGGGAAGTGTTTAATGTAACTTATACATAACTTAGATCTGATGTTATGTAGATGCAACCCAATCACTTAACCACCAGCACTCGGCGTCTGGCACACGCCACCTGCGAAAGAGTTCATTTCATGGATTATCAAATGCTTTGTGCGTCTTTTTTAACTATCATTACCAAATGCTTAGTGTATCTCTTTCAATGATTAAAAACTGCAGTTAGATAAGGAAAATGCAATTAGGAAAGCTTCACTTGAAAAAAACCTTTACACGGCCTTTCCATAACTAGAATGACATGCAAACCAACCACACTACCCTTTTGCAGAAGAGTTGAAAGCAGTTGGTGTTGGTGGGGGGTCTCTTTTGAAGATTTATTGATTTAAAAAGTTGTGCACGACAAGAACAGACCAAAGCCCTTTGGCTGCAAAGGATTTTTAAATGTACGCAGCAGTGGAACTCGAGTTATAGAAAAATGTCTCAACTTGCAGAATCCAGAGAGAGGGACAAAGAGAGAAGTGGATGTCTTTTTCAGTAGTAGCAAGGGCTTTAATGGTGGTTTTTAGCAGTTGTGTTGATAAGGTTTGTGAACTGGGTGTGGCTAAAACCAAAGAAGCTAGAGAGTTACCTGAGAAGACAAGGTCTTCCCGGGACTCCTTACACGACTCTGGTCGGAGATACTAAGAGGGATGCTAATATGTTGATGGAGGCAAGATCAAAACCCATCACTGTAACGAATGATATCACCCCATGTCTCCTTCCGTTCGCTTTGAAGATGTTCAATTCTCACGGTACTTGTGTCCTCTCTGGAAGACTGATCCTATGTTTTTAGATTGTACCCTTTTTATTTCTACGTGATTCACTAATGTTGCTGGAACAGGAAGGACTCTCTTCATATGGAATGGACCATTACCATCGATTATAATAACGAATCCAAAGCATATCAAGGAAGTTTTTAGTAAAATTTATGACTTTGAGAAAGTTGCTTCATTCTCTTTGGTCAGATTGTTAGTAAGTGGGCTCGCTAGCTATAATGGAGATAAGTAGGCGAGACACAGGAGGCTCATCACCCCGGCTTTTCGCCTCGAGAACATCAAGGTTTATCTCTTATCTTGAGTGTCTGAATAAAAGTTTGACTGTACCCCTCTAGCGACCTGATGCTTTTTTGGTTTACAGAACGTGCTCCCTGTGTTCTACCATTATTCCAGCGAGGTTGTGAGCCAATGGAAGAGACTGTTCACAGATAAAGAATTGCCTTGTGAGGTCGACGTTTGGCCATGGCTTGTGAATCTGACTGCGGATGTGATCTCGCATGCTGCTTTTGGAAGCACCTATAGAGAAGGACAGAGGATATTTGAGCTCCAGGAGGAACTATCTCAGCTCATTGCACAAGAGGTTAAGAAACCTTACATTCCTGGGTTTAGGTTAGTAAAAGCACCCACTCCTCATTTTCTTTGTCCTGTCCTGTCCTGTCATGTCATGTCACAAACTAAACCTTGAAGACTTTGAGAGTTGTGAAAGAACTTGGTGTTTGGTGTTAGGTTTTACCCAACAAAGAGCAATAGGAGGATAAAAACAATAGACAAAGAGATAGACACAATCCTGAGAGGCATGGTGAGCAAGCGGGAAGCTGGAGAAGCAGAACACAATGATTTGTTGGGGATGCTGCTTAAATCGAGTTCAGAGGAATCTGGAGGAAATGGAATGACTGTAGAAAAAGTGGTGAAAGAGTGCAAGTTGTTTTATTTCGCAGGACAAGAGACAACTGCAGTACTCTTGGTCTGGACCATGGTTCTTTTGAGCTATCACCAAGACTGGCAAGCTCGGGCGCGAGAGGAAGTGAGGCAAATACTCGGTGATGATAATACTAAACCTGATATAGATTCTCTTAGCAACCTCAAGTTGGTAAGTAAAACTTTCACCACTTACTTGCACAGCAAGACTGCCCGTGTAGACTTATAGTTACAAGATTCACTTTCATTATCAACAGATGAGTATGATCTTCTATGAGGTTTTGAGGCTATACCCTCCAGTGGCTGAGCTTAGAAGAGATGTCAACAAAGAAATGAAGCTAGGGGAGCTTACACTTCCAGCTGGTGTTAGAGTTTATATACCAACTGCTATTGTTCATCGTGACCCCGAGCTTTGGGGGGAGGATGCAGGGGAGTTTAAGCCGGAACGTTTCAAAGATGGGATCTCAAACGCAACAAAGAACCATGTGTGTTTTCTCCCCTTTGGGTGGGGACTGAGGATCTGCATTGGTCAGAACTTTTCTTTGTTGGAGGCAAAGATGGCTATGGCATTGATTCTGCAGAGATTCTCCTTCGAGCTCTCTCCTTCTTATGTTCACTCACCTCGAATAGTCATTACCACTCGTCCTCAGTTCGGAGCACATCTAATCCTGCACAAGCTATGATTTGTTTTTGTTTTTCCATGGTGATGTCATCAAGAATAAAATGTGCTTATGGATGCAAAGATGGTACTTGTGTCTTATTTACTTGTTGTAAAGTAAGATAAAACAAGAGTAAGCAAACTTTACTTGAAGATTTGTAATTTTTTTCTGCTCAAACTATCAGTTGATGTTACCATCATCAAGTTTTTGTAAGTGAACAATTTGAATGGAACACTCTTGGAGAGTCTTCCTACCACATAAACCACTCTTATACATTACTGCAAAAACAAGATAAAATAAGTGTTATTAGCAAAGAAACGTCAAAAAGTGGACCACGTCCCCACACCTTGCATGCCACTCAAGTTATGACAAATATACTTCTTCCTCTTTTTGTCACCTTCCACACTAAACGCAACTCGGTGCTTCTTGCTTCTTAGTGACATGTGAGTATGTGGCTATGAGACTCCAACTAAAGCAAAAGATCATTGGTCAAAGATAAAGTACTCAAGACATCACCACACCAATATCTTCTGCAAAATTCTCAAATCTTTAAATTTCAAGAAGTTAGTAAACTATCAATCTGGGAGAGAAAATGGACATATCAGTTGCATCTGTGATAGTTTCAGTTACTATAGCTGTTGTGTCATGGTGGATATGGAGAACTCTAAAGTGGGTTTGGTTTAAACCAAAGATGCTTGAGAGCTACCTGAGAAGACAAGGTCTTTCCGGAACTCCTTACACACCTCTCGTAGGAGATTTGAAGAGGAACTCCACCATGCTTACAGAGGCAAGATCCAAACCCATCAAACTAACGGATGATATCACACCACGTGTCGTGCCTTATCCCTTCCACATGCTCAAGACTCATGGTATGTTTCCTGCTTAGCCTTATAGCTCTTGCTTCCTCTCTTGTTTAGACCTCAAAAACTGTAGCAGAGTACCTGCGGTTATCTCTATGTGGTTGGAACAGGAAGAACTTACTATACATGGGTTGGACCTATACCAACCATAACCATAATGGATCCAGAGAAAATCAAGGAAGTGTTCAACAAAGTTTATGATTTCCCCAAGCCACATACATTCCCTTTTGTCAGATTCATAGCCACTGGACTCGCTAGCTATGATGGTGATAAATGGGCTAAACATCGAAGAATCATCAACCCTGCTTTCCACCTTGAAAAGATCAAGGTCTATCTTTCATTTTCATAGTCCTGGATCACATTAGTGTGCTTTATGATGTATGTTGAGATAGATATGACCAGTTTGTGCCTTGTGTTTCTGTGTATAGAATATGGTACCTGCGTTCCACCAGAGCTGTAGTGAGGTTATTCGCAAATGGGACAAGTTAGTGTTGGATAAAGGGTCGTCTTGTGAGTTAGATGTTTGGCCTTGGCTTGTGAGTATGACTGCAGATGTGATCTCTCGTACAGCTTTTGGAAGCAGCTATAAAGAAGGGCAGAGGATATTTGAGCTCCAAGTAGAACTATCTGAGCTCATCATACAAGCTTTTCGCAAAGCTTTCATCCCTTGTTATAGGTATTTCTAAACCTAAACTAGTCTGGTTTTATTACAAGGACTTAGAGCTTTGACTCTTGTTGTTTGTGTAGTTATTTCCCAACGAAGGGTAACAGAAGGATGAAAGCAGCAGCTAGAGAAATCCAAGTTATACTGAGAGGGATTGTTAACAAGAGGCTACGTGCGATAGAAGCACCAAGCGATGACTTGCTAGGTATACTTCTGGAATCAAATTTAGGGCAAGCTGAAGGAAATGGAATGAGCATTGAGGATGTGATGGAGGAGTGCAAGCTGTTCTACTTCGCTGGACAAGAGACAACTTCAGTACTTCTGGTCTGGACAATGGTTATGTTAAGCCAACACCAAGACTGGCAGACTCGAGCACGAGAAGAAGTGAAGCAAGTTCTTGGCGATAAAGAACCTGATGCAGAAGGCCTGAACAAGCTCAAAGTTGTAAGTAAAAAACCTTCAGGTGATTACAGTGATATGAGTGTGTTTTGATGATAGATCCTTTGCAGATGACAATGATATTAAATGAGGTTCTGAGGCTCTATCCTCCAGTAGCTCAGCTGAGCAGAGCCATTCACAAAGAGATGAAGGTAGGAGATCTGACATTACCAGGCGGTGTTCAGATCACTCTACCTATTCTGTTAGTCCAACGTGATACCGAGCTATGGGGACAAGATGCAGGGGAGTTCAAGCCTGAGAGGTTCAAAGACGGTCTCTCAAAAGCTACAAAGAACCAAGTCTCCTACTTTCCCTTTGCGTGGGGACCAAGGATCTGCATTGGCCAGAGTTTTGCCTTGTTGGAGGCTAAAATGGCAATGGCATTGATTCTACAGAGATTCTCCTTCGAGTTATCTCCTTCCTATGTTCATGCTCCTTACACAGTCATGACAATTCACCCACAGTTTGGTGCTCATCTTATCTTGCACAGGCTCTAGTCCTATAACCCTTTTGTTGTGTTGTTGTCAGAGAAACTTGTAATAAACGGATGAAATGACTCCAGATCATAATACAAAACTTGAAAGTCTTATGTATTCAAGACAGAACAAGCGTCTCAGAGATTAAAACCCGTTAAGTAGTGACTCTCAGAGCAAATCTCTCGTGTTAAAGTAGGTAAGACAAGTGAGATTTGTATCGAGGGTTGATTTCCCCAGATAACAAAAAGAAAACGTCTACACTTATGATTATATGCAGGTTTGATCCCCACATAATGAGTATTGAGTAGAGATAAATGGTTTGGTATTTGGTTAGTATTAAGTTAGATGAACTTATCGAGATGGTCTTTTGGCCCTTAATCTCATAATATCGATATGGATCGTTTTAGCCCGGATCGATTATGATCAGTTTAGATTGCATAGAACAGGGTTTGACATTATGTTGGCTTAGATAAGTTTTTAATTCAAAATCAATTAACAATAAGTGGGGTAGCCAATATTTATTGTATATTACTTTTAAAAAAAAAATCCGATGTAAAATTTTGTCCAGACAACAAAATTTGGTTCTAAAAATCAAAATCAACTTTCAAGAAAATTATCAATATTTGGTTCTTAAAGCATTGAAGACATTACCATCTTCGGTTCTTATGATTTATAGGGTTTTATGCAATTTAACCCATTATGTGGTATAGATTTAATTTTAACCAATAGAACATTGTTATCATTTATTATGATTTCTATAGATTATTAATTATAGAGAGATAAAAACCAAAATAGACATAAAAAGTTTTTGTCCACAAAATAGCATTCAAAGAGAAAAATGATCAAAATAGACTTTATTAAATGATGTAAATATATATTTATATCCTTGAACTAACTAATCTAAACTTAGGGTTTAGAGTTATGGGGTGGGGTTTTTGGAGTTGAGATTTAAAAATTAAAAAAATATTAAAATTTACAAAATAAAAAATGTATATTTTGATCATTTTTTCTTTCAAGTTTTATTTTTGTGACAAAAACTTCAAAAAGACTATTTGAGATATTTGCCAATTATATTATTCTATTCATATTTTTATGTAATATCGTTTTATGATTCAATTTTAATATTTAAAAATAATTGTGTCAACAGAAATGACAAATGTAAAGTTGATTTCTTAGTTTTCTAACAAGTTCCTTTCTTAAAGATAACAAGTGTAGAACTGATTTCTACAGTTTCACCACCTTTTCTTTCTTTCCCATACGTTACTTTTCTTGCATGCGAGATTTTCGTGAGGGATCATTAATGATAGTGTGTTCTTATATACAGATCCCGAGAGTGTCATCTCTCTCTATTCTGAGAAAGAAAATGGAAGCATCAGCTGTGTTGGTGACAGTTTCAGTAGCTATAGCTGTGGTTGTATTGTGGTGGATATGGAGAACTCTAAAGTGGGTTTGGTTTGAACCAAAGATGCTTGAGAGTTACCTGAGAAGACAAGGTCTTCCCGGAACTTCTTACACGCCACTCGTAGGAGATGTGAAAAGGGATTATAGGATGTTAGTGGAGGCAAGGTCCAAACCCATAAAACTAACTGATGATATCATCCCACGTGTCTTGCCTCTTCCTTTTCACATGCTCAAGACTCACGGTATGTTTCTTGATTCTTAGAACAAGAAAGCGTTACACAAAAGGGTTTCACTATTTGTATCTCTATATGTGGTTGGAACAGGAAGGACGTCTTTCTTTACATGGCGTGGACCTATACCAACCATCACCTTAATGGATCCTGAGCATGTCAAGGAAGTGTGCAACAAAATATATGATTTTCAGAAGCCGAATACATTCCCTTTGGGCAAACTTGTATCCAGTGGAATCTTTAGTTACGATGGTGATAAATGGGCAAAACACAGAAGAATCATTAACCCTGCTTTCCACCTTGAAAAGATTAAGGTTGTCCTTTCATTTTCACATTATAGTGTGCTTTATGTATGTGTTTTTAGATAGATATGATCCAGTTTGTGCCTTATGTTTCTGTGTATAGAATATGGTACCAGCGTTCCACCAGAGCTGCAGCGAGGTTGTTTTCAAATGGGACAAGTTAGTCTTGGACAAAGGGTCATCCTGTGAGGTGGACGTGTGGCCTTGGCTTATGAGTATGACTGCAGATGTAATCTCTCGTACAGCTTTTGGAAGCAGCTATAAAGAAGGACATAGGATATTTGAGCTCCAAGTGGAGTTAACACAGCTCCTCATACATGCTTCTCGGAAATTTTTCATCCCTGGATATAGGTAATAAAATCTCAATTTTGTCTCGCTTGAATTGTGAAATATTGTAGAATAGAAATAGATTATTGTGTTGTTGTGTTTAATACTCTTTCCGTTTCATATTAAGTGTCGTTGTAGAGAATTTCTTTTGTTTCAAAATAAGTGTCGTTTTCGATTTTCGATGTAAAATGTATTAATTTTAATTTAAAACTAATTTTTTTATTGGTTGAAATATGGTTAGGTATATAGGTAATTGTGTTTTTATATGAGATATATGTAAAATTAATTGTTGTTCAAAAAGCTAAAGTGACACTTAATATGAAAGTACGAAAATACAAAAAAAAATATAGTAGTAACATAAATCAAATATAATAAGAATATACCGACATTTATTTGATTTCCAAGTTTTTCTTTTTAGTCTTCACAAACTTCACAATCTTTGTATGTAAAATACCCATCTTGATGCCCCAAAATATCGCTAAGATGAATCTAGTTATGTTAACCACTTATGTCTATTAGAATGGATGATTCATGTTGTTCTTTGTTCTTTCGTTTACGTACGCAGATACCTTCCAACAAAAGGTAACAGAAGGATAAAGGCGGCAGCTAGAGAAGGCCAAATTATACTGAGAGAGATCGTTAACAAAAGGTTAAGGGCAAGAGAAGCTGGAGAAGCACCAAGCCAAGATTTGCTTGGTACACTTCTTGAATCTAATTTAGGGCAGGCTAAAGGACATGGAATGAGCATTGAGGATGTGATGGAGGAGTGCAAGTTTTTCTACTTTGCCGGGCAAGAGTCTACTTCAGTACTTCTAGTTTGGACAATGATTATGCTAAGCCAACACCAAGACTGGCAGGCTCGTGCAAGAGAAGAAATCAAACAAGTGTTTGGTGATAAAGAACCTGACACAGAAGGTCTTAACCAGCTTAAAGTTGTAAGTAAAATAAACTCAAAATACTTTGTAATAATAAATTAAAAAAAAATTGTTTGTGTTATGATTGTTTTTGATGAATGTTTCCAACAGATAACGATGGTATTATATGAGGTCCTTAGGCTATATCCTCCAGTAGTCTACATGGCCCGAGCCATTTACAAAGAGATGAAGCTAGGTGACCTGACGCTACCAGATGGTGTTCAGATCAATCTACCGATTATGCTACTTCAGCGAGATACCCATCTATGGGGGGAGGATGCAGCAGATTTTAAGCCTGATAGATTCAAAGATGGTGTCTCAAAGGCAACGAAGAGCCAAGTCTCCTTCATTCCCTTTTCTTGGGGACCAAGGATCTGCTTAGGTCAGAGTTTTGCAATGATGGAGGCAAAGATGGCAATGGCATTGATTCTGCAGAGATTCTCCTTCGAGCTTTCTCCTTCCTATGTCCATGCTCCTTACAAAATCTTCACTCTTCACCCACAGTTCGGTGCTCATCTTATCTTGCACAAGCTATAGTTCCATAACCCATGTGTGATGTTCTCCAATGAGCTTATTATATATATATAAGATAAATAATATTAGGCAAGATCCTCATATTATAAAACCATGCTTTTAAATCAAGAATGCTTCTCTGGCTATTCTATCCTTTCGATTAAACTAGTTATAAGAACTCATGGCTAGGAGACTGTTGCAACTTGAACAAGTATATGTTCAAGAGCCAAGCAATCACATAGGATGGTAAAAGAACAAGTGCTGTTCCTCCATGCATTTGTCGCTCCGAATCATCATAAATTTGACCTTTTAGCAACCTCCGAGTTTCCTTGTGGGTTACGGCAGAGATTTAAATCATATTTGTTCTCTATTCTCAGTGGAACTTTGATATTGAATCTCTCTGTGAGTTCTCTGTTTCAAATAAGAGAATATGCCTTTTGGACAAGTTACACGACATACACAATTGTTGATGTGCCCTATACCACATGCAACTTCCTACTGCCACTTCCACAGGACCACACTAGGTATGCATTATATTTTGATTTTTATTGACATGATGCAGTATCCTCTATTGTCTTCTTTTATCAACTTTATATATTTGCATTATTGTTCTGTGTAATATATATATTAGACTGAATCTCAGAGAAAAAAAGGTCTATATTTTTATGGTCCTCTGTTTTTCTGGTGTAAAAGTTGTCTATAGTGTTATGAGTTACAAGATATTTTTCTTTGTTTGATGCAACAGGCGACAGCAACTTATTAGCATAATAATGTTGATAAGGATTTGTTTTTATTATTGAACTATAAATTAGGTTCGTTGATTTTTTTTTGAAGGCTACCAAACAAAACAAGAAAAAAAAATCTGCATGGCTGAGATATTTCGACTCTTGCAATTACCACATTTGAATAAAGATAAAAATGAATATGTTTTTCATAAAACAAGAGTTATGTTTCTCCATGTGGTAAAACTTTGTCCTTTCTGCTGTTTTGATAGTTTTGAAACAACCATGTGGATGGATAACAAGTAAACAAAAAACTACTCGATTCTAGTGAATTTTCTGCTCTACTTGTTGATATAATGTTAGTATTAGTATATGGCATTTTTTTATTTAAGGTTTTGGAATCAATGGAGTAGCAGAAAAAAAAACAGAAAACTGAAAATATTATTAGGGGTTTACCTTATAAAATGTAATGTCAAATGACACGATCTAGTTTTCACAATATGTACTAAAAAGAACGTGAAGAATATTAAATTTATGTCTGGTCGCCTAAAAGTTTGGATTGACTCCTATGTCACGTTGATAGCTAAGCCTGAATTTTTCTACAAGTTTTGATATTATGTCAACTTGTATTTTAAGCAATTATCAAATGTATGGAACATTTTTTTGTTACAGAGACTTTATCAGTCTGTTTATTTGTGCTCTGATCTAGAACTCAGACTTTACACATTTCCAATCTCCTAGACATTGTTTAAGAAGACATAAGATGATATATAATTAATGACATGACTTATGATTATATGTGATATATATAATTATATTTAATATAAATTAATATTTTTATATAATTTTTAGATATAGAAATAATTAATACAATATCATTAAAAGAAATATATTTAATATGCCATTAAATAATACAATAATAGAAATATTAAATATTTTATAATTTTTAATTATTATTTAAGTCTATTTTATAATCATACCAAATTTTAATTTTAAATAAATTTTTTAAAATTTCATACATTTTTAAAAGAAAATTATAAATTTTAATCGTAACAGCATTTGTTTCTTTTTGATATCTATAAATATAAAAGATTCTGTTTACTTTTATTTTTCATAATTAATATATATATAGTATATATATATATATCTTTTTTTATATAATTTAAGATAAATTAAAATATTAATTTTAACTTAATTTAATTTTTAAGTAAATTAAAATTTATATTAAGATATTAATATACAAAAAAATCTAGAATATTATGTAATTTTATTTATAAACAGAATTTAAATTAAAAAATCTGTTGCAGTATAGGAAATAATTAATTACTTGCTTATAGCATTTTTATATTATTAAGAAATGTTAGCACAACGATGAAAGTGTGATGGAAAATGAAAGATTAACTTTAGCTGAAATGTTTTAATAATTGTCACTTGACTGACACCTTTCCCTACATTGATATATTAAATGATACTAGTATTATGTTGGCTTAAGATTTAGGATTCTGTTAGATCCGTGAAATGTATGTCTTTTTCATGCTTTAGCTAATGGACCGACTTTGCATTTCACCATACGTTAAAATACCTCAATTATCATTTAAGTACATGTATGATGTATATATCAACAGATAACTCAAGTTGGTGAAAAGTTATGTTACTAGCACCAGGAAAGCTAGAAACAAACGTCGATATTGTATAATAAATGACCTTTTATTTTCCACAAGTATCATAATCTGTTTTTTTCATATTATTTTTTCCTGAGATAGAGTCAAGAGAGACCAATGAGACTGGCTATCTTATTATTTGATGATCTTAACGTTCTAGCGGCAGCAGGTCGCTTGCAGAAATTCATTATTTCTACTTTAGTTTTTTGACACTTTAGTCTTCCTAATCACTAGAGTAGTAATTAGGGCTGGGCAAAATATCCGGAACCCGA